>JAOPTO010001295.1:97579-165790 GCA_033822845.1 Tetrapedia diversipes
GTCATTTGCTTTCTGAAAGTCAAAATAACCACATAGCATCTTATATGATTTATACAATATAATATTTAATCTATAGTACATAATACATTTGATTTTATAGTTTTCTTTTTTTTCCACTTTATTCCATATAATATATGGTAAATATTATTACACCATATTTAATACTTAATAAATATTTTGTTTACATTTACTCAAAACTATTGTTTAGATATTTGAATATTTAAATATACTTTATATTTCATATTTTATTTGTTGAAAAATGTGTAAACTAACATAAACTAACATAAAAAATAAATATCTTTTCTGTTATAAAGTTACCAACTTTTGATAGAATAAAAAATCAAACATTTTGAAATTGTAAATTTAATGCTAGCTTGTATTTTTTGTTTTATAGATAGATTTCAATGAATACTTTTTTATTTAAATACAAAACTTTTTTACTTCACAATACTTAATTATATTATTTGTAATATTATTTTAACTATTATAAATTATAATGTTTCAGAAATATTCCAGTTACGTGTATTGTCCGCATTGTGAGAAGTTATGGCCTGGTTGGGATGCTGATCTTTATAAGATTCACCCAAATCACCTTGGAACAGCCATAGAATTTCCAGGGGTTTATATAAAGGTATGGTTAGTATACAACTATTTGTTCTAAAATATTTTATTATTTGGAATTCTGTTTATTGTTAATGTTAACTTAGAAAGAGCAATATTACAAATTATAATAAACAAATAATTATCGCAGAATAGAGAAGTAAAAGATATGCTTATTTAATTCTATTAACAACATTAATAGATTGTTATATTATCTTTAGATGTAACATGTAAATGCTTTTTATTATCATTTTAGAAACAAACATATTATACTCTATGGAATTTAATATTATTCATTTTGTTTATTTGATAGCTAAATTTTCTAAGTCATAGTGAGATTAAATCATTGATTAATGGACTTGAAACAATACCTTGGGAAGTCTCACAGAGTGGAAGGAGAAAACAGGTATTTTAAATAAAATAATAATATATTTATTATTCAAAAAAGTAATAAGATTGCCAAATTCTAAAGTATCTAATAAGATATAGTAATAAAAGCAGATATACATGAACTAAATAATGTAAGATATAATTTTATAAATTCAGAATTTTGGTCCAAAATGTAATTTTAAAAAGAAAAAAATACAGTTGGGTTCTTTCAATGGTTTTCCTAAAGACACACAATTTGTGCAACAAAAGTTTTCTGAGATACCCATACTTAACAATTTCCGAACAGTAGAACAATGTACTTTAGAATATGACCCAGTACGAGGAGCCTCAATAGATCCACACATTGATGACTGCTGGATTTGGGGTGAAAGAATAGTTACTGTCAATGTCATGGGGAACTCTGTTTTAACAATGAATTTTTATCATGGTCCTGATACAAAATACAATTTGAAAAGCATTACAGAGTATCCCATAACATGCAAAGATCTAAGGTATAATATAAAGAATAAAACTGAAAGTGATGAAGACATTGTCGTAAGAGTGCCAATGCCAGAGGGATCTCTCATAGTTCTTTATGGTGTTGCAAGGTAAATACATTTCTTTATATTATATTCATTTTGAAAAAAATTGAATTGTTTAGAATACTTAGTTTTATATTATTATACAATTATATGAAATCTTCATTTTTATAATCTAAAATAAATTATTTTATACCATCACACAATAAAAAATAGATGAAATTGGTGTAACAAATGTAAATTAATAAGCTATTCATATTACTGCTTATAGATGTTTTTTGAATTATGTACACAAATACTAAGCTCAACATTTTTTTATAGGTATAAATGGCAGCATTGTGTATTAAGAGAAGATGTGAAGTCTAGACGAATTTGTTTGGCTTATCGTGAATTAACTCCTTTATACTTAAATAACTCAACAAACACTGAAGTTAGTGAACTGTTAAACAAAGCTTCAGTCTTTTGATATAATATGACTAAAAAGTAAGAATTTATTTTAATAAGATGTATAATATTAAAATTCTGTAAAGCATTTAATTGTACAGTTCATTATATGTTACAGAAACATATTAAATTTGTTATACTACTTAAAATTTTTCTATTTCATACAAATATGGTAAATGCAATTGGAACATTTCCTTTTGAAATCTGTAGATAAAAAATTTAAAAAGGATATAAAAGAAGAAATATTTCGGATTAAAAAGAATTGAAAAAAGAAACGTGGTAGATATTTTTGTTCACAAAATAAAAATTACTAACATTTGAAAATTGAAGAAATTGAATGGTATTCGCTAATATAAATAGAACAATTTTATTAAAAATTTATAACAAAAATAACAAATGTTAAAGACTTTTTAAAGGATCAGAGGACATATAAACAACAGGAAAAGTAGTGAAGGGATCTGACTTTCCCAATGGTTGATAACCATTAACCAAACTCTCTCTTAATTCCCATTTACGTCTCTCACTTTCTGTTTTTTGTCTTCTGATTGCTCTGCCTAACATACAGGCAAACATTATTCCAGTAAACTGAAAATAAATAAAATTAAACTTAAGCATTTTAAACCTATTTATTAGAAAGAATTTTGAAGTATTTTAAACTTTATTATTAAGATAGATAAACTTATTGACACTTATTTACACTTATTTTAGATTTATCCTATTATAAAATTACAATAGCAGTAACTATAAAAACTACTAACCTGAATAAGAGCAATAGCCACAGCTCCAGTACCAATATAAAGTGCACTTCTATGAATGATAATTGACAGATGTTTAATACATCCATCACTATAAGGAGTGCATAAACTTTCTTCACTGTACAGAGAACATGTAATATTTTCATTGTCATTTGATAAAGGTAGACAAGATCGAGGAAAATCTATTCCATTTTCCTTGATAATATGTGCCCAATCTTCGTAACCATTGTATCCACAACAATAAAGCTATTAAATAATATATTCTATTATAAAAAATGTATTATTTAATAAATAAAGGATTCTGTTAAATAGTAACTATACAATAAGAATTTAAAAGTTATAAATGCTCGAAACTTTTTACATTTAATGTCTTAAAACGTTTGCTTTAAATTTTTCTAAGAAGAAACAAAAAAAGTATTGTTTTTGTTCATACGAAATACAAGCAATAACTATTTTTGTGTATAAATTAACTATTGTTATGTATTCCAGTAAATTAAATATTACTCTAGATTGTAGAAAATTGATGGCATCTGTAGTTTCATTATTTTTTCCATAATCATGCATGGTGGCATTAATCTTTTCAGCAAGAAGGCTCTTTACTTCATCTTGAAGGGCATAAGCAGCAATCGCAGCAGCTAATTCCAAGATAAGGACAATCGAAAGCGATGTTGCAAACTATAAATATAAAGTAATATATTTTTATTATTTATTATATTCATTCAAACGTAAATAAATGTAGTAAAAGAGAAATGTATATATAAAGATTTAAAGAAAAATGAAATTGTTATTTGAAATAAGCGATAATGTTGAAGTCAGCAATTTAAAAAAAAGGAATAAAAATATTGTAGATTTTATGATAGTGCAATAGAATATAAATATAAATATCAAGATGGTTACCACAAGAACCATGCAAGTGCTTTCTCGAAGAGCTCCACAGCAACCCAGAAAGGCTATTATAAAGACAAATATTCCAACAACAATTAAAAGAGTTGCTGGAGAAAAATAGCTGGGATCCAGAAAATGAGAGAAATCTTCATAAACAGCATAAATTGTTGTTCCAACAAATATTATCATTACCCCTGTTAACTGAAAATAAAAAATCTCACATTACACTTTTATATACAGATTTTAGATTTATCAAATAAAAAGGTTTTAAAATTTTAAAAAATGAAAAAAATTTAGTGTATCTGTAATAAAAAATTTTGAATGTTTAAGCATTTTATAAAATTATTATTTATCACATTATTACATAAAAACATCATATGCAAATCTCAATTCTTTGTAACTACATGATATACATTTGGGTTTAAATTCATATGTTATGTCAATATTATTAGTAATATTATCAAACTTTTATGATTAAATTTTTTGATTTTCAGTACTGTTTTTGTTAATTTAGCTGAACAAAATAAAGAAGAATACTTGAGAGTAAAGTGACTTTCTATTTGAAATGACATTTACATATATAATCTGTAATAATAAATCTTTAATACTTATATTTTAATAATATTTATCATATACAGAAATTTGTAAATCTTCATAGACATCAAGTATTAAAATTATTATATAAGCGAAATTCAAAATCATACAAACAAATGTGTACATTTTTCTTTTAAGATTATAATCTTAAAAGGGTATTAAAAACCAACTTAGCTTTTTCCAATAATTTTTTTTTTCGTATGAAACAATCATTTTTAAAACAATTTGAATAATATATATCGCAAAAAGACTTTCTAAAATATAAGTTTCAATATGATTTAAAAAATTTATTCTTCTAATGAATTTTAATTGGTTAAAAAATTTATTTGAGTAGTACTACAGAAACGATTTTCTACTTTTTGTTACGTATCAAACACGTATTTAATTACATGCTTAATTTTATAATTCGATTCCAATCGAAATAATGAAGTAACGCAAAAATATAAAACAACGAGGACGTCAATTAAATGAAATAAATAGAAGTAAATTAATTACAAGTTATTAATATATTAGAATTTATTGGTAATTTTATATGTTACGAATTACTATGTTGAGCTTTACTGAAAAAAAAAGGAAAAGAACAAGAATATGAGTTCTATTACAAATAAGTGGAGATAACAATGTATAAAAAATGCAAAACAACTTGACATTATTTTAAATTGAAAAACATAAAAGATTGATAGATACATTTGCATTTTAGAATGCGAATAATCTAATGGTACTATAGATATAAATTTTTTGAAGTTTCAAAACTTGTTAACTTTATTACTGTAAAATACGAATTTGGCAACTCAAGTTTAATGGTATTTGTATGTTGGTTTGTCCAGAATACAGACAACTTTTCAGTTTTGTCAAACGTGGGTTATTGAACCCATATTCATTTAAAACGTTGCGAATCCCTATTCTACTCAAATATCTGTTGTGTGAGAAAGATAGTGGAATTCTTTTATCAATATTAACAAGATTAAAAATTTATCTGAACTGATAAGACAAGCCAGTTAAGTTTGTACGACAGCAGTTTCCGATATTGATATTAATCAACAATAAATTCATGTTGGCAATTCTGTTTATTGTCAATGAGTACAAAGAAAAGAAATATTATTCTGGTTCCTTAATCATTAATAATTGCCTGGCAAAATTTATAACCTGATAATAAGCAGTTGTAATTTCTTTTAGCGAGTTAATAATTTTGTGGTTACTTATTCTAAATCGTTTCTACAGTGTTTGTAGGCTTAGAGAATAATAGCAATTATTCACGTATCTAAAATTCACATGTTTCTATGTTTGAATTGAAAACGAGGTACAAGAAGCTAACATAAATAGTTGTGTTGCAGTGTTGTAAATCCTGTGTACATAATTAATCGCAGTCGGCCTTACTCGGCCGATATCGATCCTCTTATTTGCTCGAGCAACTGTGTAGAAATATAATCTACGTTTATACTGTCAGTTAACATAACTTGTTGAATATCAGAGCCGAGTATGGTTACTCTGGTTTCCTTTTTTTTCCTCTAACACCAGAAAAACCTACGTCGTCACAGTTATTGTTGTATTCAGCCTTGACCCCATTGATTGTTACTTTTTATTCGTGGATTTTTACTGGATTATTCTATATTCTTATTGTTTATTCAATGTTAATATTTCTTTATTTTGCTGATTCTTGCGATACTACCTTTCAATTTTTTCTTACATGAACATATATTTGGTATGTACATATGTATAATAAGTTAGTTATTTTTGATTTACCTATCTGTAGTTATTTCATTTATTTATTTTGTTGTTTTTGACGAATAACTAGATCAAATAAAAAATTTAATCGACTGTACTACATTAAACATGAAAACCGTTCAATTAAAAATTTTTTTGTTATAATATATATATATATATATAATATTTTAAATTTTGTTATATAATTATTAACAATAATTCACATTTATTTCCGTTACCATTCGTTATTTTTCTTTTTATTCTAGCCATTATGTCAATACATTCTTATATACATATGCAAAATTATATAAATTTAACTTTTTGCAATAACACTTATTTATCTATATTTGTTAGTACGTATAAAATAATACTTGAATATTCCAATCATGGATTACAAATAATCATATTGATCTTGCGTTTCAGTTACTATCGTTAATTCGTGTAACAGCAGCATATATACGAGATTACGAACTGAATTAAACATTTAAATAAAAAAAATGGAAGCGATGACAAAAAATGTACAAGAAGATAATGAATGATCGTACAAAAATTCGATGGAAAGTATTATTTAATATAACTATGATTTGGCTGTAAAATATTGACACCGGAAAGAGAAAAATGACAGTATAATTTAAAAAGATTAAGACAAACTGTGAATAATACTGAGAAGAAAATTCGAAACGCAAGCAATATAATCACAAGATATAGTAATAGAAAACTTGTTAACGATGAACGATCAAATAGATAAAATAAACATTCGATCTGTATGCGTAACCTACGATATAATCGAACGAATATTCGACGAAAATGAATGTTATATCCAAGAAAAGGAAAAAAGATGATAGAATGTGGTTACAGACCACAAAGAGGGAGTTAACCGCGCAAAGCAGGTACTTGATGCAGCGCAGACCAACATCGAGGTGTGTGGCAGCCATTTTGGTGTTCAAGAATCCTCTTTCACGCAGGTGCACTACGGAACTGAATGTGGAAACACCTAAACCCGATTCGATGTATCATATTATCTACTGATAAAGTGGAATTCGAACCGACGACGTTATACGTACTCTAGCGCTGCGTGTATGTTTTTACACCGCCATTTCCTCTCCTTCGTCTTTCTTCATCTTTCCCTCCTTACCATTAAAAAATGTAAGAGATAATAAGAGAAAACTCTTACGGTTTATTTTTTCAGCAACAAATATTAGTAACAAATGAATTTCGAACTGATCGAAAAATCATCCATTTTATTGCTAGTTCTTATTGCATAATTCATTGCTTTCCACTGTTATTGTAACACAGTTTCATTGTTGCAATTATCGAAATCTCTAGAATATTCATTCTATTTATCAACAATGTGAAATTTAAGAATGCTCGTTTAAAAATTAATATAATGATATGATACAACCATGAATTTGAATAAAAAGTATAACGTACGTATAATAAAATAATAGTTACAAGGATTGTATTAATTTAAGAGAACTTAAATATATTTTCTTTTTATTTATTTATAGTATGTTAATGTTTATTGAAACAAGTTCAAAGATGGCTTAATAATTTTAAGTTTCCACTGGTCTGTCTTTGGAAAAACTACATTTCTTTCCAATTATTCGTTGCAACGGTAATATTAGTTCTTTGGATTGCTATATTTTCTACCATTGTAAGTAGTATACGCTGAATGCCACAACATCAGTAGATGCCGTCACTCGATTCGTTATAACTTTATAACTATCGACAATCAAGCTGTATTTCTACAGGAACTGTACTACCAAGTACAATTCACGAAGTTATATAAACATTGATTGAAATATATTTTGGCTGTCTATATTTTGAGGCGCATAATAAACTGATAATAATAAGTATACAGTACCATTTGAAAAAGAATGCATTCATATCAATATCTTAGGAGGTAACAATTACAAATATTCAATATTTTAGATCAAACAAGTATCATTGCTATTTTTAATAATTAGATAAATATAATAATATATTAATAACGTAAAAAGTTAGAAGATTTACCTAATGTGCAATTTTCGTTGCAACTTCTGCATAATTTGTTCTTTCGCAATAAAAGTGATAGAAAAACCTTTAAAATTAACACGAACGGAAAGATTATATGGTTACAAGAAAAGTAAACAAACGTACAAAGCTTCGTTTAGTTTTTTTTTTAGCATTTATCATTTGTCACTTGTTATTAATAGAACTTGTGTAATTTCGAAAATATTAGTACTTAATAGGTTAGTATCGTTACTTTGATAAAGTGCAAACAGTTTAACTGGTTATTGACATGAAATTGACATTCTTCATGATTGCCTCCCTTTAATACAAAAATAGTTAAAAAGGTTGAAGCGTCAACGTACCTTAATAAACAAAGTCTACATTTTCATAAAAAACACTTACCTGTATAATTTATGTATATTATGTATATGATTTATTTACAGATCCAGTGACAGATAAAATAGGTTTTAGAAAATAAGGGAAATAGAAGACACATACTAATAAAAGCAGGAAAATCTTTACATAGGCATTATATATTCCGTACTTGCAAGCAGATATTACTATTAATTACAGTTTACAGGTTTTCTGACACATTACTAATTAACTCTTCTAATATATTTAGTAGAAAAGCATAGAGAGAATAAAATATTTTATATAGATTCTCAAGAAGTTGTTTTATTTACACAAACACTAATAGGAATTGACTCATTTCCTTGTAAGATTTCATAGATTCTCAATCAGATTGAGATCTGGCGATTGCAACGATTACTCAACTTTTAAAATGTGCCTGAATCTTATTTGTTCCGTTGAAAAATATACTTCTTCGAGTAAATTTTTACTGCCGATTATAACAAATTGCAACACAAACCATTTTCTGCCATTAACTTGATCGAAATTTAGAATGATATTCTTAGAAAAATAATTCCAAACCAAAGTAATAGATTTAGCGGGTGTCGAAATTAACAGCCATCAAGAAACCCAAGCTTGAAGGGCGTTTCAAATTTAAAAGGTCATTGATTGAAATTCTAAAAGCTTTCGTGACTCTAATCAAGCAATTGATTATAACTCTATTCAATTAGTCAAATTCTTTACTTAACTAATATCGTAGGCTTTAAAAGCTCCAAAAATGTTATCATAATGGGGACTCCCATGCTGCTAAATCTGAACTTCTCAGATTATGCTATATTCGACAGTCTTTCAAAATAATAACATCGTATTTATAAATTGTTGAAACAAACAATAGACATTTGTTCGATTTTTGAGGTTAATGAAATCTTTTTTTGCTCTTTAACTTTTAAACTCGTTTTTATTGAATCATTTTCTCATTATTTTTCTATCTGTACTAAGATATAAATTTGGCCTTTATGGTTCGAGCTAACATGGACAAATTCTATTTCACGAGTTATCAATTTACCATTTCTTCTTGAACTTTTCTTCAATACATCACGCACTCTTTTATCTACTATAATTAAAACTTTCATATCTATACCCAGCTCCTTCAAACGATAATCTATTTTTCCATCTCTGACTATTAATTTTCTATCATTCTTACCCACATTTAGAAATAAAGAGAACAGGCCGCGTTGAACTTAATGTAAAAATAAGTTTATGTATCGTATGAATGCAGTCGTGCAAACATAATGTAGAACTTTGTACAGAGTGAGGGGATGCCCCAGAATAGGTGTGTATTACCAACACGATATAAAACACCTTTTATAAAAATTATTGACACAGATTTGTGTAAATAAATGTCGTCATGCTTGAATTTTTTAATTGAATACTATACTACTGATCTTCTAAGTTCAAATATTCCATGTTGCATTTCGAAATATGCGACGGCACTAAAACTTAATTACTTGAAATTAGTGGCACCACTTGAAAAGCAATTAGGATACATCGATTAGACTATCTCTAAAACCTTACGAAACCCTGAGGACTTACTGACTTTATTTAAAAAATAAAACTCATATGACGCTTCAAATATTTCAGTATATCTTAAGAAATATAATTAGAAGGACAATGTAAATGGATATATATTTCCTTTCGAATAAAAGTTTCGATGATAATTATTATAAAACTAGATGTTACGACATAATAACCAATTCAGAAAGGAACAAAGTATTGCAACAATAATTTATTAACAATACGAGCACAATTTAATGAACAAAAATATTCGAAATCAGTGTTCATTTATATTAAAATAGAAATGAAAGTAATAACATGAAATGGTTTAAAAATTTCACAAACCCAATTCCTTGCAAACAACTTTTATTATTCGAATAAAGATCTTATAAAATAGGTAGTCAATTAATTTTCTTTCACAAATTAAAACAGGCAAACATAAGGTTTGATGGGTGAAGTTCTTATTTGTAGAAAGTAGCGGAAAGAAAGGAATCACCTTGATCTGGAAAATGATACAGAAATCAATAGCAGAAATCATGTAGGTTATGTAAACTACATTATTAGTGTAAGGAACCTCAAAGCGGACTGTAGCGAAACATCGACCGGTCACTATGCTCATGCGTGAAACCATAGAACATGACTCATGCGTGCCATCGCGTGAGTAATTCAGCATATGTTCATTATTCATGTTCGAAAACGTATTATGAGCCGTGTTAAACTTTATTTCAGGCTTGCTAAAACAGGAATACTCCAGTTATCAACTAACGATAATTCGCTATTCAATATCGTGAAGGATCTGTGTTTTATTTAATTCTATTCAATACTTGTTGCATAACCTTATATAATTTCATATTAAATCTTGAAATACCAATTACATTAAACGAATAATTTTTTAATTAATCCTAAACATAGCAAATTTTCGATACCGATTCGAAATTCAGAGCTAATCGAGAGCTTATATCGTATGGGTACACTATTTTTACTTTTTCATTAAGCAGAGACTGATAACGAGATGAACAGTCATTAACACTAGAACTACCAGAGCCGTCAAAATGACAGATTGAATATTATTCATAGCAACCTTATAAATTTACTTTACCAAGCTTCCAAAATTTACTATGATTTTCTGCAGAATGTACAAATAAAGATTTGTTTTCTGTGTATTCGATATTTTTTCATGTAATTTTCAATTTGATCTGTTCCATGCAAATAAGTACACTGTAATCGTTGGTAGTTCTAGTGTTAAAAACAAGAAGATGAACCGACAGAGGTGGCCGAGAAAGTGCACGAATGTTGTACACATTTGAAGTTTTATCTTGTTTTGAAATAGCCAAATATATTTTATAAAATTCACTTGAACGACAAAGCTAAATATTTTCAGACTGATAATTCGATTGTTTTGGAACCAAAAATACGTTAACTGTTAAGCGTTTATTAGTATTTATAAATCTAACGTTCGAAATGTGTAAATGTTAATTCTTACTTTTGAAAGATTTTATTACAAGGCATACTGCCCGAATTAACTTAGAATTGATCGTTTGGTTTCGGTACAACACCGTAATCAGCTTGTTAGAGGCCTTAAAAGAAGAAATCACTATATATATGCATATAAATGTGAAAATAAGAAAAATTTTTAACGATTAATACTGATTAATATCGATAATGCAGTAATCTAATCAGATAAATGGATAGTCGCTCCGTTACTTTTCGGACTTCTAAAGAGAAAATAAATCCAAAATACAGTACTACTGCCTTAACTGTTCACATATCGAAAGGCGACATTTTCTTTTATGTTTCGTCATTCACGATCAGTTGACCGTAGAAAGAGACAGAAAAAGAAGGACGATGAGAGTGAGAATAAGAGTCGAGCTCGGCCATCAAGTAATTAACAAGGGAACACCACGAACTGTCATTCACGGATTTGAATGAAACTTTGTGGGATTATAGAGTGATCCAAGACAAGAATAACCGTATGCTTTATTTGGGCCCAATCGCCCTTTATGGGTGTGAAAACTAACCCCAAAGTCAAATCGACACTTCCTCTTTTCCGCGTATATCTCTTAAAGTACTAGAGATACAGAGAAATGTTTTGAATAAAAGTTTAATGGTATAATGAGTGCAATAATTTTACCTTAAGAAAATTTCTTGAAAAGTCTTCCTTGTTGAAAAAAAAATTTTTTCTTGCGTTATTTTAAACAATGTTTACATTTTCATAATAACTAAAAATATTACATGTCTTATTATGAATTCAACCATGTATGTTATTTTTACCATGCAACACCGACTTATCTAAATATACGACGTAACGTACATCGTGCGCGCGATTTCGGTCCAACACACAGTAAGTTACATACTCGGATTTCTTTTACTCGTTAAAAGTCGTAATATATGACGATTACGAGTGTGATAACATAAACATAGCAAAATATAAAATATTATATGGAGATTGATGGCATATCACATACATTGCACTATGTTGCATGTACAGGGTGTTAACGCATTGCGGACGGATGACGAGATATCTCGTCATTCCTATTTCGTCGCTCGGGGCCGTTGACGAGATATCTCGTCTTGCGTATTTCGTCGTTTGGGGCCACTGACAAGATATCACACAGTTACTATGTGATTGCCAGCGGCAGTTTTTCGTAATTTGTATTGCGAATTAACCACTTGCGCTTAAGCCGGTATGTGTCTACCAACACGACATGAATATGAAGGGCGTCGACCTTGCAGACCAGTATCTTTCCTATAATAGTATTCTCAGAAAAACAGTAAAGTGGACGAAGAAAGTAGTACTTCATTTGATTAACTGTGGTCTTTTCAATTCAATTTCGAGTTTACCAAATGCTGAATCCTCAAAGTAATATAAGATACAAAGATTTTCTTCTCGATGTGGCAAGAAATTGGCTTAGTCCTGGAAAAACAACAGAGTCGATGGATTTAGAAACAGATGTACCAGGCCCTTCGAATGTTGTTCAAAGAACTCCACGTAAAGTTCACCCGCAAAAGTTGTCAGGCAGTATACGACAACACATCCCAGTACCACTTCTGCCTTCGAAA
The DNA here is from genome assembly GCA_033822845.1 of Tetrapedia diversipes. Taxonomy (NCBI): domain Eukaryota; kingdom Metazoa; phylum Arthropoda; class Insecta; order Hymenoptera; family Apidae; genus Tetrapedia; species Tetrapedia diversipes. Next base: position 110,424 of record JAOPTO010001295.1, read on the forward strand.
AACAAGAAATTTCCGGCAAGACGTTGCAAAGTGTGCAAAATCAACAGAAAAGGAAGTAAAACTCGCTACGTTTGCAAGCTTTGTAGTGTGCCACTTCACATAGTATCATGTTTTACGAAATATTATACTCTTAAAAATGTTTAAGTTTGTACAAATGTTTATGTATTGAAAAATATTAAAAAATTATTCATTTTTAAAGTTGTTGTTGAAAATAAATATTTCACGTGACAATTATTTTTAACTACTAACAAATCATCACAAATTTAAAAATATTTTACGTCAAAAAATGCCCGGCCACTGGGTACGGTTAGCAATAGAATGCCCGGTCCGCAATGTGTTAAGCTATTTGTGGGCCGAAATGAAAAGTGCGATTCTAGGTGTTGAGATAAGACGAAAATCAAGAGTGGTGAAATTTCGTTAAACGCTTCATTAATTAGTTATTAGCAATTAAAGAATGCGCAAAATTAGGCAATCCGTCTTGCACTGCCGTCCGGTTCACTGGTCATGCCCTCGTGAACTCATGACCGTATCGATATGAGAGTTACAACGTTTACCTCGTTGGGTGTAGGAAAACTTGTTTGTCACTCGAGTGACAGGCGATGCAAAATCAAAACATTGGTCACCTTCCAAAAAGTATTGAATGAACATTGAATGACATTAACCCCTTGACTACGGCAGACTTTGATATGTACTGGTCGTACCATACGGCAGGGATTGAGTTACGATGTGCGCCGAGAACGGCGAATTTTTGGTGTCAAAAAGCCAAACTGTGTGAAGCGCCTATAGGCGTTCTCAGTGTCAGAAAGTCAAACTGTGACGAGCGCCTATAGGCGCTCTCAGTATCACAAACGCAATATTTCTAAGCGCCTACAGGCGCCCACAGTAGTCAAGGGGTTAAACCTACTTACTCGCACAATCCACTAGAGCATGTCAAAACTTACCCATTGGGATTCTTGAGTAAAGAGGGTTAATGATCTCTTAACACGTCGACGCTGGCTTAACCTACCGATAAATCATACTGGTGTTTCGTGGGCGGCTTGAATATAAAAAAATACGCAGTATAAAATTTCATTTTATTTTAATTATTCAACAGTATACAGTAGTATTTCAACATTATAATCAAACATTTAATACAAAACGCATAATTTATGATTTAACCTACAAATAAAATATAATTAAATATAATTATTTATTTTTTGTATGCAATCTTTTAAAACAGGTTAAATAAAGAGCCGGCTTGCCCTTACAATTACTGCAATATGTTTTTACTTTCTTTGCTCTACTCGTGGCGTACTGAGTACCTTTTAAGTTTGCTAAGCGTTTATAGCATTCTTTGCATCGCTTTCTCGTTCTCCTCGCGGATCCTTCGTACGAACTTAGAAAATGTTTTTTCTTTTTTGTTATTATTTCTTCACTAGGGGGATTCACAACATCCATCAACAGATTATCTATAATTTTTTCTCTAAATTTAAAAATTTTGATATGCTGTGTTTGGGACTTCTCGATCGTTACTCAGTAAAACCGCTCGAGTTCCGGTTGAGCTTGCACGTGGTGTGCCGACTAACAAGTTTGAAGCATCGAAAGACTATAAACAAGAATGGCTTGCAACGAGTGTAATATCAAAAGTCTAAGAAACCCGCAAAGGGTCTTTAATATCGAAATATCTGAGTCTAAGAGTCAGGAGAGATCTAATTCTCCGGACAGATCTAATTATCAAGAGTATCTAATATACGAGTGATCTAATTCAAATGTGTTCTAATCAAATTCTAATCTGATCTAATTCTAATCATCGGCGCCAAAGTGACTCAGTTTTATATGGAGGAGTTCGACTGGTTACTCTTCTATACCTCAAGGCGATACGCCAATTGGTTAGAGCCAAAAAATCAAAACTCCAACCAGCATATCCCCTGAGTGCCACCTGTGGTGGAATCATAGAATGTGTCGTTATCATAGAGTGTGGAATGTGAGAAAGAATGTTTGTATGAGCGTGAAGTATGTCTGATAAACGTATGGATAAACATTAAAGTTCGTATTGTGGAATGAGTGCAACGAAGTATGACCTGTGTGATTTGTATGTGCATGGGATTGATAGAGTGAACGACGACAAAAAAACAAGAGAGTCGGTGGTGATAACAGCATTCCTGAAAAGGTGCGATAGAGAAAACATAGAGGGAAGAGAAAATAAGAGAGTGTGACCAAAAACTGTATTTTACCGGGTTTAATATTTTTAATATATTTTATTGTGTTCTTTGTTGTTAATAACTATATATATTGTAGGAATTATTTATTGGCCGATAAACTACGAACTAATACAACGACTTCTAATAACGCACGGTGAACTATATCTTATAACGAACTCTGAACTCTGAACTAAATCTCATAAACTAAAAACTAACTCTAATTATCGCGAGGCTCCCTATTTATTTGCCTCGAGCCTGATAGGCGGTTCCTGTCCTTACCAATCAGGACCTTCGGAAAAAATGCCCGCCTTCGATATCCCCACGCGTTTACATCTAGGATATCAGCCGTCTACATTTTCTTCAGGAATCAGGTTTACGGCCGCGACCGTTTATCCTTACAACGCAGGGGTTGTTTAAAGCGGCGCCGGAAGATAACGCGGCCCCGAAAAAATAACACGGCGACACCTCGAAGTTTGATCCTCGGTCGCCTAAAAAAAGCAATGGCAATCGGCATTTGTTATTCTCTGCCGCTCTGCCCTATACAAAGGCCCTATTGATCTGTAAATTGCCTGCAATATAAATAAATTGTTCTTGCATATTTACTCACACCACCAAAACCCCCGTTCTTGTGCCCTTAGCACTCGTTTCGAGAACGAGGGTGAGGTGAGCCACTCGGAGCGGGAGGTTTCCAGAATTTAGGCAACGAAGGGGAAATTCCTCTAAGCCCATGTGCCTCTCAAGTGCGGGTGTTGGCTGGGCACCGGGCCTACAGGAAGTCCCTTATTTATGACAAGCTCTTTGCTATTGAGGAACCACGGTTGACTCGAAAATTAAGACTATTGTCCATCTGTGGGCGTTAAGAGGGTTCGAGAAAAATGGTAAAAAAAAGGCTAAAGTATCTTAGTTTTCAAAAATAGCAGTACTGCTCTCCCCGTTGAGAGACCTTGGCCGCGAGCGCAGCACAAAAGGTCTAAGAGTTAAGTTCTCCAGCAGAGAACCCACACGAGGTAAGCGTTGTGACTTTCATATTGATACGGTCCTGAGTTCGCCTGTGCGTGGCCAGTCAAACGGATGGCAGTGCAAGGCCGATTGCCTAATTTCGCGCACTCTTTAATTGCTAATAACTAATTATTGAAGCGTTTAACGAAATTTCGCCACTCTTGATTTTCGTCTCATCACAACGCCTAGAATCACCCCTATCATTTCGACCCACAATTAGCTTAACACCCTTTTTTTTATTGATTTAAAGTATTTTACAATCCATTCTTCGGGAGAATTATAAGTAAAAACGATGACATTAACAAGTAACATGAGGGTATCGGCGTTAATTTGTCTCAACTAATATGTGTATATGAGGTATGATATGAGTACTTAACCTAAATAATGTAAATAAAATATAATATAATATAAGCGATATTTGTATGTAGAGTGTGACGGATTAGTTGGTGAATCTATTGATCAGGTTTAGGGGCGTGTATCTTTTTAGGCGATTAGTATGGTTTGTGGAATGAGTAATTTTGGATGCCAGTGAGTTTACGTGGTGTGACAATTTATTGATATGGCGTTGGCTAAACTGTGGTATTTCCTGTTTTACCATTGGCATTGACAAATGGGGCGTTGCATATGTTACGCAGGGTAACCAATTGGAATCTTTGTAATATTTCAATATTTGAGTTACTGGCCGTGCCCCATAGTTGGATGCCGTACGTCCAGATTGGCTTGAGGATAGCTTTATATATCAACAATTTGTTCTCGAGTGTTAGCTTAGATCGTTTACCTATCAGCCAGTATAGTTTTTTTACCTTTAGTTTTAGTTGTTTACATTTAGCTTTTATATGTTTTTGCCATGTTAAACGTCTGTCTAGAGTTAGACCAAGATACTTGACAGAATCGTTTTGTGGTAGCTCGATATTGTTTATTTTAACTGGTGGGCATGTTTTTTTGCGAAGGGCGAAGGTGATGTGATTCGATCTGTTTTCATTTACTTTGATTTTCCAGTTTTTAAGCCAAATTGAGAAATTATCCAAATGAATTTGGAGGTTTTTGGATGCTTCAAGAGGATCTTTGTGAGAGGACAGGAAAGCTGTGTCATCCGCCAACGTAGCTGTCGTTATGTTTGGGTGAGTTGGGATATCTGAGGTATATAGCAAGTATAGAATAGGCCCTAGGATACTCCCCTGGGTTACACCTGAGTGGATTTCGTAGGTAGAAGTAATTATGTCTTGGTATTTAATTTTAAATTTTCTGTTGGTTAGGTATGATTGAAGAATAGTGTAGAAAGGATATGGAAGCAGTTTCTTTAATTTATAGAGGAGACCAATATGCCAAACTTTATCAAAGGCCTGTTTGATATCTAGAAAGACAGCTGAACAGTATCTTTTTTCTTCTAAGTCTTCCCTTATGTGGTCGACTAGTCTATGTACCTGCTGTAGGGTTGAGTGATAGCTCCTGAATCCAAATTGGTGCTCAGGTATTAAATTCAAGTCAGCTAGGATTGGTTTTAGGCGACATAACATTAATTTCTCGAATATTTTTGAGAAGGTTGGTAGGAGACTAATAGGACGATATGAGGTTATTTCATGTTCCGGTTTGCCAGGTTTGCTTACTACGACTATGTGGGAGGTTTTCCATTGATTAGGGAAATAGCTGAGACGTAGTATAGCATTGAATATGGAGGTTAAGAGAGAAAGGCTTTTTTCGGAAGTTCTTTAGCTATCTTGGCAGTAATGAGGTCATGATCTGGAGCCTTTTTTGATTTTAAACTGAAGATTATAGATTTGACTTCTTGATACATAAAGGGAGTAATTGGGGGGGATAGCTAATGAGGCGTTTTTAGGTATTCTATAAGCTTGAGTTTGAGGTCCTGGGAGGTAAATGGAAATGGCTTGAAGACATCAGAAAAGTGGGAGTCAAATGTTTGAGCTTTTTCTTGAGGACTTCTAGCCCACCTTCCTTGAGAATCTTTGATTAGGGGAATTCTCCGTTGTGGCTTTGAAATTCTTTTGGTAGCTTTCCAAAGTGAATAATCAGAAGCTTGAGAGGGGGATAGACTGCTTAAGTAGTGGTTGAAGGATTCGTTCTTAAACCGGTGTAATGAACGATTTAGTTTCCTAGTTGCTCGATTTAATTGTCTTTTGCTTTCGGGGGTCCTATAGTTTTGCCATATTCTTCTCAGCTTTCTTTTTCTGGTGATCATATTGGTTATGTGGTCAGGATACGTTTCTTGTTTGTAGTGAGTTGAAGTGGGAGTTGCAGATCTGGCTGCTTCTGCGATGTGATTAGTAATATATGTTATTGCATCCTCGATGTCCTTTTCTGTTTTTAGAGGTAGGTTGGCTGTTGTGTTGGCTTCAAGATGTTTACGGAAGAGAGACCAGTTTGTATTTTTGTTATGGATGAATTGTGTAGGGTGACTTGCCATTACTGTGGAGTGTAGGGTTGCAATGATCGGAGAGTGGTCTGAAGATAGGTCAAAGTGTGAGCAGACCCGTAGACGGCTTGTTGAGATGCCGCTGGTGATATAGAAGTCCAATAGGTCAGGTATTTTGTTTAGGTCCGAGGGCCAGTAGGTTGGTTCACCGGTGCTGATATGTTCCAGTTTATGTGCCTGTAATCTTTTCAGGAGAGTCCTGCCTCTTGAGGTTACAATTCTTGACCCCCAAACCGTATGTTTTGCATTGAAATCTCCACCAGTAATGAACTTATTTCCCAGGGTTGTGAAGAAGGAATCAAAGTCTTCTTTTAGGATATTGTGTTTGGGAGGGCAGTATATAGATGCAAATGTGATTGGATATTGGAGGGTTCTAATTACTATGTTAGTTGATTGGAGATAGTCCTTGGCGTAGGCTGGAGCTTCGTGGTGACTTATACTTGATTTTATTATTATGGCAGTACCACCATGTGCTTTCCCACTGGGGTGATTTGTTGTGTATACGTCATAGCCTCTTAATTTTAAATAATTTTTTTCATTGAGGTGAGTTTCGGAGATCAGTGCTATGTGTATACTCTGATCAATCAATAGAGATTCGAGTTCATGTTTTCGACGCATGAGCCCGTTTACATTCCAGAGAGCAATCCGTATGGGCTTGTTAGTCATGAGGATACAGTCATTTTTTAAACAATTGTTGTTAGTAATGTAAGCATATTGCTGATTTGTTCGTTTTGTCTAACAATAATTTGTTTTAGGTTGGAGAAGGATTTTTCGATAGTCTGAATGAAGCTTTTTAGGTCTGTATTTATTGGATAGTTTTCTTTGGTTATGTGTTCACTGGTGTTATGATTGACTGCTTCTGCATACGAGGAATGAATATTGGATTGTGGTTTGTTGGTAGATGTTGCCATAATTGGTATACTGGTGAGAAGTTGGTTTAGTGGAGTTTTGGCTCTTGGTTTTGGGAGTTTCTTTTGTTGCAACTCTTTGTGTACCGAACAGCCTCTGTAGTTGGCTGGGCGGTCACCCAAGCAGAGTGAACATTTTGCGGGAATGCTTGAGGGTTTAGAGCATTCATTGGTTGGATGATGTTCTGCACATTTCACGCAACGGTGGTTGTGGTTACAATATCTTTGAGTATGACCATATTGTTGGCATCTCTTACATTGTACTATCTCTCTTTTCTTGTATGGTGGTTCTATTTCAACTATGCAGTTCATTAATCTTTTAGTGTTGTAAATATCCTTGTTGTTGTATTTTTGTTTGAGGTCGATTAAAAACAGTAATAATGGGAGTTGGGTTTTACTGTGCTTAATATTCACTATGTTGATTACTTCATGATCAAGTGAGGATATTTCTTCTTTTAAGGCTTCCAGGTCTGCAGAATGGTGTATATGTCTTAAGACGACTCTGAATGGTCTGTCTTGCTTAAGTTGATATGTATGAAATTTAGCGTTCAAAGATTTAAGTCTTTTTACTATATTTCTGTAGGCTTCTGGAGATTTAGGCATTATTTTTATTTTATCGTTACTAACCTTTAGTTTGTACTCATCCTCCTTGACTACTGTCGTCAGTGATTTCGTCATTGTTTGAACGTCGATGACATCATTCAGATATATAGGTGGAGGGGGTGGAAGATTAGTGGGTGTAGGGTCCTCTGCCAGTTCTGTTGTTTTCATGGATTCCAGTGGTGAAAATCTATTAGATGTGGGAATAGACCTTGTTGGAGATAGATGTTTTGCTGGGAGCGTCCTTTGTTTTACATTTCGTGTCACTTCCTCTGTGCTCCTTTTGTTCTTTAAGGTGGGTTTTTCTTTCAGCAGGTGATTTTGCCATGGAGGTGGGAGCGATTCTTGAATATAGTTGATGTTAACAGCTTGTGGTTGGCAGGTATCCATTATGAACCCTCCAGTAGATGTGTTGTGAGCGAGCATAGCTCGCCACAACAGGGAAATATTATTACTCTTTTCTATTATTACTGGATTCACTGTTTAAGATCACTTTTGGAAAAAGAACAAAAAAGGAAACACAAATAATATATCCCGAAACACTTTATAGGTTATGTGCGCGACTCGCCTAGCTACATATAGATGTCGCTCCGCGGATAGTGAGAGGTAGCGGTGTTACTCGCTTGGCGACTCGAAGCGGAATGCTTAACACCCTGTATAGGAAAACTGTTCGTTTCACGTCTACTATACACAACTGAAAAAGTGTGGCAAGCAGGCGAACATAAGGGCAGGGAGAGTACTTTACTGGGTTTGCTTTTGCGAACTTGAATTTTCCGTTAAAGCCATTGGATATTCTCATTATAAAATGAAGAATTAAAAAAAAATTTATTATGCAGTTAATTGTGGACATCTTAATACTATGTACACTGCGCTTATTGTATCGTGGGGCGCCATTTTTTTGACTGCATTTTATTTTAGTGGTACATATCGGGTTTCGATCAGTCACTTGTTCGCGTGTCGTTGATGCAACAGTTACTACCTCGCCGAAGCTGGGATATATTTAGTCCAGTTTCTTTCTACTGTAAAATTACACTATAAAAGTTGTAACATTTTGCGACGGTTGTTCGGATAAACCCCATTTGTGTTTGTCATGTTTTAATAAAATGCATCGCAACATGCCTTTATAATTCTAAACACATTTGTGAATACTGATATTAAACATATTTCAAGTAAAATGCTTTATTTTTTATTTATTTAAACTTCATTAAAATGATCATGTAGGAGCTTGCAACTCGCCTAATAGAGTAAATGTTCGACCAGGTGTTTGCCATAATAATTCGTTAAAAATTAAATTTATTGCTTTATTGTTTAATGCATATTAACATCTATACCCTTTTCTTGCTAATGATGGTTTTATACTATTAAAAAATTGTAAAGCGTGCTTAGGCAAAAACATTATTTAATTATAAAAGTATGGGCCGTGTACGCTTCACACGGCACGGAAAGGAAAATCTTCAAAAAACGGCACGAGTTCCGGCACGGACGTGTTAAGGGGGTATTGCGGTCTAGAATTTTGGAATAATCGATTTTTTTTTATTGCATTTCCTTAAAGTGTATGTATGACTTAAAAATCTTTGGACACATTATGGATTCAAGTTAACAAATTATATTTACAAGTTCATTACACATACAGTGACTCCAAAAAGTATTCGTACACTGTATTTCAAGGAAGTTCACCTGATTCTGAAATTCTGATTTCAATGAAACTTTATGTGTGTACAGAGCATAGTGTGTTCTGCATGGAGTAATTTTTTTGGTAGCAAAATAAGTTTTAAGGGGGCTGATAACGAATCTCAAAATTTCAGCAATTTTTCACGCTTTAAATACAAGCTTCTTTGGGTTTTTTATGACAGGGCGATAGAGTATTAAAAATTAAACATTTTCTATTTGAAACGTTTTGCTTCATCAAGTACCTTCACAAAATTATGTTTAAAAAATGAGAGAAAACTCAAAAACTTCAACGCCGGTTTTACCTCTTTAAAAAGGCATTTAGATGAAAAGAAGAGATTAATTCATATGTATACTATTACGATATACATACCCACAAAGTTTTATCAAATACTTTTATCAGACTCAGAATTTCAGGGTTAAAGAAATTTATTTGTGACACAGTGTACGAATACTTTTTGGAGCCACTGTTTTGTCGCGTCCTCGAATGACAGGATCGCGACTGTCGTCTGCCGCGTGATCGCTTTAGACGACTGTTTTTGTGGTATGTGATTTCGTATGTTTCGACTGCGTTTCGTATGATCTCGTATGTTTTTCTTGTATCGTATGATGAACTGAGCTATGATTTTGAACGCTATATCTGATCGAAGAGCGGTGTATATCTCGACTATGATCTTTCACGATGATAATTGGTTAAAGTCAAAAAGTCAAGACTCCAATCAGCGTATGCCCTGAGCGCCACCAACCCCCGTTCTTGTGCCCTTAGCACGCGTTTCGAGAACGAGGGTGAGGTGAGCCACTCAGAGCGGGAGGTTTCCAGAATTTAGGCAACGAAGAGGAAACTTCCTCCGGGCCCGTGTACCTGTCGCATGTGGGCACCGGCTGGGCACTCTTCGGAAGTCCCTCATTTATGACACGCTCTTAGCTATTGAGGAATTACGGTGACTTGAAAATTAAACTATTGTCCCTCTACGGACGTTAAGAGGGTTCGAAAAAAAGGCAAAAAGGCTAAAACTGCTTAAGGGGCCATTCTACTGTGACGGATTAAAAAAATCGAATTTTTTTTTGCATTTTCTTAGACTTTAACATGTTAAAAACTTGTTCCCAAAGGGATTTAACAGAATTCGAAAAATTAACGATGTTATGTGCCTTCACACGAAGCGCCGTTCTGCCGCGCGCAGCTAGCTGAGCGGTCGGCTTATCCCGGCAAGCCCGGAATTCTATTATAAATTTGAATCCTTACGATAATATGATAGTGAAGAAGCTTGAATGTGTTCTACATGTGAAGAAAAGGTTTGGAACTTGATTGAGAAGTGTGAAGAAAAAGAATAAAGGTATAGGAGGAAAAGGATCCGGGAAGCTAGTCGATATCAACAATTTGACCACATATTATGGATTAGTTATTTTGTGAAACACCGATTCGGTTGAAAATATGAAGAACTCTGTATGGGAATCGTAATTGGCCCAATAACCAAAATTTTCGCTGATAATCGCGATAACATCCGCAAAAGGCACGTAGCGATAAAAAGCCAATAGGCGTCGAAAGAGGCTCGGACAGCTCGTAGAACTGCAGCATCAACACTATAGGAATTCTAGGAAGAGAAGGAAGGTGTACTGTACGGCCCTGGGATAGCTAATTAGCTTATAAGTATGATCAAAACTTTCTATATACATCTAAACAGTACTTGAAACTTTAAACGCGTTTTTCTCAAAACCACATTTTTGGAAATGGCTGCCACGATAGCTCCATAACGGATTGACCGATTCATTTCCCGCTTGGCAGATGTGTTCATTAGATGTGTCATTCTCGTCCCTACCAGAATTGCTTCGATTGGAATTTTTTTCGAATTTTGGGAATGTAAAACATTCCGATTTTTTTACCAAAATTTAAAAATTTTTCTTTAGACCAGCGCCATTTTTTTTCTGTTCAGTATTTTCAAACCATTCTGGTACCGACGATAGCCACGCTCATACAGATTAAGAATCTTGTTTATTTTCTGTTTTCAAATCACTACAACAGCTGGAATCATGGCAGCCATAGAAGGCTGTTTGTTTTACAAAGTCATAAAAAACGTTCTGCAATTTTACACACATATGCTCTCCTGGCTCGCAAAAATTTTTAAATAAACTTAAGGTTATAGTAAACAAATATCCTAAGCCGTAAAATGATATGTTGTATAGTTTACCCACAAAAAATTCCCAAAAATCGTCTTGATTTCGGGCCGTCACAGTAGAATGGCCCCTTAACCTCAAAAATAGCATTACCGGCACGTTCGTGTCACAAATGCCGATGGAAAACTTCCTGCAGCTGTTCCGTAGGACGGAACAGCCACTGTATGTGTTTACCTACATGAAATGAATTTGTCCATAAAACTTTTAAAAAATGAAATAAATATCTAAGAAAAATGTTAAAATCGTTCGAAAGGAGAATAAAGGAAAGCGTATATCATATAAACAAGCAATAACATTTAAAATGTCAAATTGTTTAAAATACATTATTGAGCAAACATACTGTCTAACTACCTATTAAATTTGTTAAAAAATATAATATTTTAATCTTTTAACTAAGTTTTATGAGGTGTTCGAATACTTTTGTTATTTCAAAATTCGCTCCCTTTTGATATTTTTAAAAATATTGAAACAACGGTTTCTACTAAAGCAAAAATTCGTTATGCTTTGGAATCTGCATATAGTATATTAACACCTTATCTACCGAGTCATAACATTCGTTTCCTAACACTAAGACGGGAAGAAAATATATATGCTTATGTCTTATAAATCCCTTTATTTAATAGAAAAATAACGATTTTTTACATAAAGCTATCAGAAATAACTTCCGGCCTGCATACTTCTAGTAATTCTCCTAAAATATAGTTCCTCATCGCCAATATCAGTACTAGCTATTAGTTTCTATGTCTTCCAAAAATGTTGTTTCCGACTTTATATACTCTTTTTTTAGTGTTATATTTTTAAAATATTTCAGGTCTAATAATAAATAAGACTTAATCTCTCTTTTTACTTTATTACTATGCACGTTAACACCAGATTGCCGGTTGTTCGGTATACACCTATTTTGTCTGAAATGAGTCAATTTGACTCAAACATGAGAATTGAAGTTTTAAAAAAAAATAAAACTTTATTTTTAAGAAAGTTTGTTTAAAACAATTTTTACTTATATATGCTGTTTTTAAAACAGATTTTCCGCAAATTTTTTAATTACATTTAACACAAACGCCCTTATTTCTATTCCTTTCACATGATACTTTAACTTGACAAAATCACAAGTGAGTCAAATTGAGTGAGTCACTCCGGCAATCTAGTGTTACGAGCTCAACTGCAACTAAGGTAATGACCATTACTTTGCTCAGTCGTATGACGCCCAATGGCGTCATCTGTGGCAAATAACAGTATTCAATTTGACGCCACATGGCGTCATTCGTAGTTAAGGTGTTAATATATGGCAAAATATATTTTTATATGATCTACGTTTATCCCGAGTATAGAACGCAGAAGTCAAAATTATATTTCCGTTCGAACACTTTCGTTAGCTACTGTAGGTATACATATATGTTAGAAATTTAAAAATTGGTAAATATGAAAGGTTTGACTATGCCTGATGACGGTTCTGGGGTAAGTGCTGTATGGTTCGTCACAGTCCTTTTTCCGGAAGGCTCCATAGCCTTCCCCACTCCGTGGCCAGATCCTACAGGACAAAGGACTTTTCTTTTTGGCGACGCAACGTCGGGTTGTTCGCAATGTTTAGGCTTCTCCACGACTAATGTAAACAATACATCCCTTGGCGCCCGATGGCTGCACGCCTTCGAGGCGCCAGCCGTCAAGTGGCGCTTTGGGGTTGCATTCATACTTTGTTACATGTTCTCTCGCTAGGCACACCAGATACCCAGTCATAAATCGGTCACTCGCCTAAATTACGGTCTAGGCCCTTTTTCAGCGACCACCCAAAATGCGGTGTCGCTAACATATACGTATGCTCCTTATTTGTGAATGAATAACTTAATGTTATGTATTTAAAAGGAATAAAGTCCCGCTAGATACGTTAGTGATAGCATTTAAATTTCGCGGCGACTCTGATCGGGCCTCTCCCACTCCTGCACGTACGCCGGTGCGCAACAATAAAAGAGAGACCTGTGAGAACAGTAAAGAGAAAGAGAGGTGCCACGATATAGCGAATTTAGAACAAATTATTCTTATTACTAATTTTTTTTTGTTTAATAAAGAAATACTACCACATTAGGTACAATAAAAAGAAAAAAAAGAAAGGAATCGGACATATTATGCAAAACATGTTAACACAAATATAACAACTGAATATTTAAATGAGGTAGAGCCGTCAACTAAAACTCAACTAAGGTACAATAGAAGTTAGCAGCCACACAAATGCGGTTAATAGGATCGGAGTAGGTAAAGTTAGGCTTATAACGCATAGGGAAAAGATGCGAGGATCGAGGGTGCATATAAATTTATAGGATTAACAAATTTACTGGTATGTGCTTCTAAATTGTAAGTGTCCACGTTTAAACCAAGTATGTACATTGAAAAAGGTTTTTGCATCTGAACAAAGACAACAATTGCAATGTAATTATTTATATAATTACACGAGTGAATCGAAATGGGACTTCTTTCATGTTCGTATAGATTTCAAAACTCTGTAAGTACATATACAATAGTAAATGAAGATACATTTCAAAATTCCAAAAATTATTATTATGTCATCATAATCCCCTGATCTCCGCACCTTACTGAACACATAAAAAGCATGTTGAAAAATTATTTACAAACTGGACGGCTGAGATGGTATGTTTTGTAAATTTGTAACTGAATATTTATATAGAATAATAGATACAAGTAGCGAAAAATTCTTATAAAACATTAGTCAGTACTATAATTAGATGGATCAAAGTAGTTGTAAAAGAATGAGGTATTACAGGTACGACAGATATTAACACGTTCACGGACGTGAATGCTATAGCATTCATTGAATATAACTGTTAAAATGTGATATTCTGATTGTTCTTACAAAATGTGTCTAATCACATTTCGGATATCACAACCTAACCCTAGAACTCCTAAGGGGAGGTTCTTCGAACCCACAAATTGAAAAATCTTAAATTAAAATCATTTCCCTTTCATAAAAAATTCTGTTAAAATTATTTATTGTTGTGTACACATTTAAGTTTGATATTAAGAGGTTTCCGTTGCTATGTGTAAAAAATTAGTAAGCATAATGACGGTACGCTACGTAATGACGGTACGCTACGGCACGGTGGCGATCACGCGAACTGGACCCTCACGCTCTCCTTTTCTCCAAAGAATAAAAATTGCAGAACGAAGAATGAAACTATGTAACTAATTGGGAACTTTAATTGGAAAGACACTAAAAAAAATAAAATAAATTGAAAAAGGTGCTTGTATGCACTATATTCAGTTTTTTGGCGAGCAGAGCGCCGTATGCAATATATTAACCTAAGAACAGTAGGCGGTACTTTGCGTTGGTAGTATCACATTGAAACAACGATTTCGATTGTGAACTTCAATTTCCAGAAACAGTCGTAAGTCCAAAGTGTATCACTGCAAATGGCAGTTGCGACATAAAGTGTTTCAAACCTTGATTAAGAAATAACTATAATCGAATTTTTTCATTAAACTTGCCTAGTTTTATTCAGTAAATTGTATCATTAATTTTCCGGTTATAATTAACCTCAATGTTGTATAACCTCCAGTTCTTGATCCCCTGAACATCGATACCTTTTGATCAACACTCCGCATGTTGGAATGTGCATCGAACCTTGTTTTCCAAATAAACCGGTATACTGATTCTTGTGCTAACGCAAGCCACACTTCTAATATTGACACACTGATACTAGTCTGCATACACATACTGCACCTACATCATAAAATCTAAAAGGATCGATGCATGGTATATATGTATGTATCTCACATATTGTAGCATTTGTAGCCGGCTTAAAACGCATATGGATCTAATGTATATTGCTGGCATCAAATGGTGTCATCGTTCGATGTTCTAGCGCACGAATAGACTAAACCTTTACGATATTATTGTTATACTTGATCATAAAAACACAAATGTTGAAACAGTATTTTTATACTGTATATTTATTTAGTATATAAAGCATAAAAGTAAATTTTACATTGATGTCTAAATATTTTGATAATCCACTATATGTAATTTATTTAATTCTAGTCGCTCATTCAGTATTAAATAGCAAAAGGTATCTCTATTTAAAAATTATTATAAATATTTCTATTTTCATACAAATAAGTAAAGTTAGATAATATGTCCTAATTAACAAAATATATAACTTCTCGCTAACATGTATAAACATATGTGTATGATAGATATAAAACTAAAGAGATACTCTGCTGTAAACAATAAGTCTGATCATCTATGAATAATCATGAAAATACACTTGTACATTTATAGTACATTTTAAAATGTATCATTTACAGTAGTGCAATCTTAATTCCAGGTTCTATTAATCAATCTAACTTTACTTTAATCAAATAAGTTGAGTGATAATATTTTTCTTAATTTATTTGCATAAGATCAAACGGCAATTAAATATTTGAACTGGAAATGTAAGTTTATTCATTCCTAACATATAATTATTACACCACATAAAAAAGTTAGTTTCTTCATTATGGTTCTATTCTAAGAAATGATTTATATATTTTATTTCATACAAATTTTACACAGTATATAATGTTTTCCTGGTTCTTATTCTTCAATAAAGATACAAAAGCTTATATACATAAATTTTCGGAAATCATTATCTTCCAATTAAAAATATTTATCACGCAAATGTGATAAAACAGTTCCTCAAATTCTTGAAATATTTTATACACTTTCATAACTGTTCCTAATCGATCGTGCTAAGAAAACTGCAAACCAAAGGCCGATTGCCTGAAAGAAATAACAATTTTATTATGACATTTAAAATTGTTTAATTTATTGATCTTCAAAACGGCTTAATATTAATATCAATAATATCAATAATAAGTTTCTAATCTTTCTTGTTCTTTCGAACATTACTTCTACATGAATGTTACATACCTGGACGAAAGCAATGCCAATGCCAAAACCACCAAGCTGCAAAGCGTGTGTTTTAACGAAAGAAAGAAACTTATTGTAACAACCTCCCTGGTGTAATATTGTTCCAGACGATAAAGTACAATTCGTTATTTTTTTAGCATCCGCTTCAACACCACAACACGATTTAGGAAGGACCTGCGTGCCTGAAATCGTTACCCAATCGGATGCGTTGTTTGTTCCACAACAATCGAACTGAAACAATTAATGTTTACGTGATTTGTTAACCTTAAATCGTTAATGTGTAGATCTTCCAACTTCCATTTAAGTGCTCGCTTAGTGTAAATCTTTCTTTGTTTCAAATAAATTGAACAAAATAATATGTACATATAACCATTAACCGTTACTATTTGTACATAGAGATGATTTTAGATAGAGTTAAATACACACTTGGCATAGACATAAACGTGTTACAGAAAATGTAAATTATTGAGTATATCAAAATCTGATTCAGAAAGAAATATAGTAAAATATATTTTAAATTTGATTGGAATAGTCAACGATAATAACCTTAAAGTAATAAAAATTTAATTCTTAAATTTATTATTCATACAACTACGTACCAATGTATATCGATGAAAAGTTATCAATTTTAAAATCATTCAATGGAATACTCGATAAAAATATGCTACTTGTACAAATAATTAGTCTTGTTTCCAAGAACATTGTTAATAAATGGTTACAAAGTAGAATGTAAGCAAAAATATGTGATATAATAATGATATAGGAAAAGAAGAACAAGTGTGAAAGAAATAAAAAGATTTAAGAATATAAAATACATTACATCATATTGAAGTTTATCCCAAACGAATGCTATATCCGAATTGTTATACACGTGCATTGAATCTTTCATCTTCTCTTGGATAATCGTTGATGCTCTTGCTCTCAAAACGTATCCAGATATACCACCTGAGAGTTCCAACACGAATACACCGACCAACAACAACGCAAACTAAAAGCACGTAATTATATAAGTACGAAATGCATAACATATATACCCTTTAAAAGGACAATTAGACTGTTAAAATTCTAAAATTTTTATTAATCAAATGAATTTTATTTAAACATGTTGCAACAAAATAGAGTTGATATAAATAAAGAAAAGTACAGCTTGAAACGAAATTCCTGCACATATAATTTTATTAAAAAGATGTTCATCCATAAGATTATTGACAAATGCAGAATTTAAAAAAAATACAAGTATCATTTAAAAAGCTATTTATTAGTATAATAACAATGCTGTTAAATTATACATTACCGTAATTATCATACAATAATTTTCACGAATGGCACCGCAACATCCGAAAAAGGCAATAAAGAAAATGATTGCACCAATTGCGATTAACAGGGATGGAATTGATAAAAATTTATCGTCCAAGAAATGATGATAATTGTAATATAGTCCATAAACCACAATACCAATAGACAATAAAATTATGCCAGTGATCTGAAAATAACAGTGTTTCGTGTATAATTTTGTAATTTTATTAAACTAATTATAATTGCACACTGAAGAAGAAAATTTTATATCAATACAAGTTAATATTTCCTAAAATATTATTTCCTCAATCTCCTGATAATATAGGCTAGAACTTTATCTCATATGTATATACATATGTACATATATGTAATGTTAATGATTTATCTGATCCATAAAATTAAGGTATTAAAATATTTTACTTTTTTTTCATTTATATTAAATTTAAATTTAATATTAAATTAATTTTATATTTTTACGTAATAATAACCACGTGAAACATCGAGTGAAATAATAGAACATAAAACTCTCGTTTGATTATAGACTTACATACTTTTTGAGCGAAAAATTCCACTCTCGATGATATTTTTTTCTAGTTTTCAAGTAACAGTTTATAAAATATAAGTGGCCCTTTTTAGTTTTAACATCCATATTATACATATGAACAATAGAAGTCAAAGTTATACTAATGTACGAACACTTTTTACACAAGTTAATGCCTGCACGTGAGTATGTAAGTACTTACAGTAACGGACATAAGTTTAAGACGTTAAGACAATGTAAAACATACTGTTATGGTTTGCAAATATTGTTTATCTAATGGTAGAATACTATTTATTGATTATCATAGAATACAAATTTTATTTATACTGTTATTTCTTATTAATTAATTTATTTATTTTCTTTGACCCTTTGATCTTGAACTTTTGTCCGCTACTGTACAACAATTATACAACACAGCCCTCGTATTAGATAAATACAAACAATTATATTTGATCACCTCCTCCTTTATTTTTATCTTTATTTTTTTATTCATTTTTTTTTTTAACTTGTGGCGAACCGCGAATATGCCAAATTGCAGTTACGGAAGCTGTAAATGTAACAGTTTCATTGTCCTAACCTAGAAATCTTTATTTGCCATTCTTAGTTACAGAAGTTCTTAATCGCCGCAAAGGCCACACAGAAATTTGTATCGATCGCCCGCGAAAAATACAAATTGTTTTTTCCGGTTCTGAAATTTATCATCAAAGGATTTTTTGAAATTCGTCGAAAAATTAGATATTCCAGAAAATGAGAATGCGAGATTACCCCAACAACCCATTCTCGGAAAACTTAATTAAGAATGGAATAAGAGTAAGTAGAATGGAAATAATCAACATTCGATGGCATCGAAAGCAGGGTGGACAGGTTCGCGGACGTGAATGCTATAGCATTCATTCTTATTGTGATACAGAATAACGTAGATGCTATAGCATTCAAATTTTGAAACCAATTATTATTGATTTAATTTTGTATAACCTCGATTCAAATATCGTCGTGGATGCTACAGCATTTATTGAATACAACTGTTAAAATGTGATATTCTGATTATTCTTACAAAATGTGTCTAATCACATATCGGATATCACAATTAATTTAGAAAAAATTCCGCGTCTATTTTTACACCTCACGAAGCTTTTTACTGCCTGCGTTAAGTCCACGCTTCTACTTCTTACATTCTGCTGACCTAAAGACTCCCCTTACGTCTTTCCCCTCCAATAGAGAGTACTGCCTGAGCCGAAGTGGGGGAAAGGTATCGGATGACTCTTACAGAGGAGTGTTCTTACGTAGACTTATTATATAGAGCCTTACAGAGCTAAAAAGACTGCATCTGGAAGAATTAGCGGTCTAGGTTCGTCAATAGGAATTGGCTCATCTGATCTTGCATGCACTTCGGCCGTAGCGTACTACTGGCCAAAGCTGTCACAGGTCACAACTCTATAGATCGTGAGACGAGGAGAGTGAACGAGACACGTCGAACCAGAAAGAGATAGAGCGATGAACTATTGTGTAGCGTATGCCTGAATGTGTGGGACCGACATGACGGGGGAAAAGTGAAGTTAAGCGGAGGTAGCAACAGATCCTTCTTGCCCCTCTAACATTTCACATGCAATCTTTCCAGCTCTGCACTACATAAGAGAACACCCATTATTTTTCTCTACTTCGCCGTAGACTGACTGTGAGTCAGGCAAGCATTCATAGCAAGAGGCGACAGCGAAGAAATGGAAGGGGAGTTTGTACCAGGCCAGCAGAATGCGAAGAGAAGGGGACGTGTAAGAACTTTACCTGGCCACCCAGATCAAAAACAAAATAAATATCGTCATAACTCGAATTAAATTCGTTCACACCAAATTCCCCGTTCCCTTATGCCAGGGATGGCAAACCTTTTTGAGACGTGGGTCAAATTTTGTTCATATTTTTCTTAGTACTACCTCTTGGGTCACTAATGCCCATCTGCACAAGAGTTAAGTTTAAAAATTTTTAACTGAGTATTTTTAAAACTAAACATCTTTAAAATTCAGTTGGTTTAACGAGTAAAAATGGGTGTGGTTTGCCGATTAAAAAATTTTTAGTGGGGTTAAAAATTCTTAAGTTTTTGGTGCAAATCGTCATTTGCATAACTTTAGAACTGTAATAATCAAACCAAAGGTTATAGATAGCATTTAAATTGCTTTTGTGTCAATGCGGTGCTTGAATAAAATACAGAGAGGATATAAATTATCCACACAAATTAGAAAATCTAAATCAACCCGCGTAAACAAACAAATGGTTGCCTAGCAATTGTGGGTCAGTGAAAAAGCTTGCGTGGGTTAGACACTGACCTACGGGTCATAAGTTCGCCATCACTGCCTTATGCTTTTTACCTAAAGAAACCAATTTGCAAAGCTTACTGCATATCAACTTGAAGATTACTTTATCTTCCAAATGATGACGTGCATTGCACAATAAATATAAAGTAGGATCACGCTTAAAGATAATATCGTAGATGATAAGATCCATGACCCGCTTCAATATATTACAGAAACGAAGACTGTCGTTCAAGTAACATTAACACGTTTAACCCGGCGCATGTTTTCGAAGTCCGTATGGTCAGCGGGCTCGAGATTATCAAATGTTTATTCGTCTGGCGGCGCTTGCTTCTTTCATTACTTTCTTATATAATTATTGTTCATTTTGACTCTTTTGTTTGACGAATTGTTTTTTTTTATATTGAAAATAACTATGAAAAATAAATTATTCTCATACAATATTCAATATATTCTTTTATTTTTATATATTTAAAAAATATTATTTCTTACCCCCAATAAATGCCTAAAAATAATAAACACTCTTTCGACCAAAAAAGTCTTGCCGGCGGACAGAAAGTGTCCGCCAACAAACATAATTTTTCTTTTCCATTGTATATTATCATCTAGTCTCTTCCCAATTGTTCAATTTAAAGTATGCTTTTTAAAATAAAATTAGAAATATATGGGAACTACCGATGGTCCACGCCGTCAGACAGGGCAAACTAGGTGTGGACCACTGGTGGTTCACGCCGCCAGATGAAAGCAATGTCTGTGAACCACCGGTGGTTCGCGCCGGGTTGAACGTGTTAATGCTATAATGTTCACGTCGCTACTGACGAAACAGTTAATGTGACATTACTCTAAATTAGCCCTTAGCGAACGAATGCCGCCATATTCGCATCATAAACATTCTACAAAAATCGAATGCCGCTAGACAGGTGGCATGAGGTGATATTTCAAGAAATCTGTTAGGTTTGTCGGTGCTAGTGCACATTAAAACTAAGAATGATCGGAAAATTTCATATTATTCATATAGGTACGAGAAAAGATTGCGCTGTTTGCTCAGGTAGGAACACGTAATTATTACGATACTTGTACTAAAAAACCTGATATCTACATAGAGGACTGTTCGAAGTACCACACCCAAAGAATATAATTTTGTATAAACACATTGTAAATCTATAAAAAATAAATTTATAAATGTATACAAATCTACGCATTACATACATACATCTATTCGTTTATTTTAACTCACATTATTTTTCTGTAATTTTCACTTCAATATCCTTTTGTATGGACACATCTGTTCATATACTTATCATTACTGAAAATTTCCATAAAATTCAATAAGGCGATATTAATTATGCACTTTTTCTTGCTCTGGAAATAAAGCAATTAATTTCTTCAAAATCCGTCGATCTACAGGTCATTGTTGTAGAAAAACGCGCTCGTTCATTAATGATTAAAGAAAAAAAAAAGAAATCCCAGCAGAAAACTACTATTAAATGTTTCAATGAGTTTTGAGGAAGTATTTACGAAAAAGTGTTACCGTTTTAGAAACACGTTAAACTATATTTTATTTGACATATTTTTCACACTTTACCGACAATAAATGAACTCCATGATAAAAAGAAATGTTCGTCTTTTGAAGTGACCCATTTATCAAACCACTTTTTTTTTGTTTCTTCGTGTGTGTTATGATGTCGACTAGGAAGGTCATGCTGCATTGACCGGAATAAGTAATATACAGGGTGTTCGGACGAAGTTAGGAGAAAATCGAAGGACTGACTCTATGCAACATTCTAAAATGAAAATCAAGAGTAATAATATTGCGTTTGACGCTTTGTTTATTAGTTATAAGCAACTAAAATAATGGACTATTTTACGTCTGGGGGCAGGCAAATGGGGCAACAATGATGCTTACAAGGGAACACCGCGAACTGTCATTCACGGATTTGAATGAAACTTAGTGGGCTTATAGAGTGATCCAAGACAAGAATAACAGTATACTTCATTTCGGCCTAATCGCTCCTTAAGGGTGTGAAAACTAACCTCAAAGTCAAATCGACACTTTCACTTTCTCGCGTATATTTGTTAAAGTATAAGAGATAGAGAAAAATGTTTTAGATAAAAGTTTAATGGTGTAACGAGCTCTATAATTTTACCTTAAGAAAATTTTTTGAAATGTCTTCCTTGTTAAAAAAAAAAATTTCTCTTGCGTTATTTTACACAATTTTTACATTTTCATAATCACTAAAAATATTACGTATTTTATTCTGAATTCAACCATGTATATTATTTTTACTCTGCACACTAACTTATCTAAATATACGACGTAACGTACACCGTGCGCACGATTTCGACCTAACAACTCACAGTAAGTTACATACTCGGATTTCTTTTTCTCGTTAAAGGTCATAATATATGACGATTACGAATGTGATAACATAAAAACAGCAAAATATAAAATATTATATGAAAATTGATGGGATATTACATACATTGCGCTATGTTTCATATATACAGTGAGTCAAAAAAGTATTCGTACACCTAGTTTTTTTGTAATAACTTTATTTAAAGAAATGATACACAAATAAAAACTATTTCGATTAGTAGTCTATTATGTACAAAGATAATGTGCAAATGAAGAATCTTTAATAACTCATAACAAAAGAGTAACGCAACAAATACAAGAATTTGAGAGCAAAAAAAGTATTCGTACACTTATAGTTCAACTGCTAAATTTTGAAAAACCCGCACGTATCGTCGGAACACTGACCAAAATGTAAACAATTGTTTGTTTATGTAGTAGCCTCTGCGTGTACTGTGCAGTTAGTACTTCCTTGAACCCTGTACAGACATCATGACAACGAAGAAAAATGAAATACCTGTATCAGTGCGAGATCGTATTATTTTCCTTCGAAAACGTGGAGAGAGTTATAGGAAAATTGGGAAACAAGTAAATTTAAGTTTCCCAACAGTACAGTGCATTATTAAGAAATATGAGGCAACGAAAACAACAGAAAATAATCCACGAACAGGTCGGCCAAAGATACTCACGGTTAGAGAGCGTCGAAGTATAATTAAAGAAGCTGTAAAAAATCCATTTGTAAGTGCCCGAACTTTATGCAGTGATATCGCGTCAACATCAGGGAAGGTGGTGTGCTCTCAAACCATACGAAACGTTTTACACTCTGCTGAAATATATGGCAGAGCTGCGAGAAAAAAGCCATATATTGATAATACAAATAGAGAAAAACGTTTAGGTTTTGCTAAAACCTATGTAAATAAACCCATTGAATTTTGGAGACGTGTTATGTTCTCGGATGAATCTAAATTCAATATTTTTGGCTCTGATGGGAAGAAATTCGTGTGGAGGAAACCCAATACCGAGCTTCAGCAAAAGGATCTTAAACCAACTGTGAAGCACGGGGGAGCAAGCGTAATGATGTGGGGCTGTATGGCGTCTAGTGGTGTTGGAAATATTGCATTTATAGATGGAATAATGAATGCAAAGATGTATATCGAGGTGTTGCGTAATAATTTAGAAGAAAGTGCAGTTAAATTGGACCTGAATGGGAATTATTATTTTCAACAGGATAACGACCCAAAACACACAGCTATGAAAACAAGAGAATGGTTGTTATACAATGTTCCTAAACAACTAGTTACACCACCACAGTCCCCCGAAAATTAATCCAATAGAAAATTGGTGGCACTTGTTGGATATAGAAGTAAAGACAAGAAAAATATCTAATAAATCGGATCTACGAGTAATTTTAGAAGAATGGCAAAAGATACCAAAGGACACAACTCTGAAATTGGTGGAATCCATGCCTAGAAGATTAGAAGCCATTATTAAAGCTAAAGGGATGCATACTAAATATTAGTTACTAAGTAGAACTGAGATAATCATAAACTGTACGAATACTTTCTACTGTACGAATACTTTTTTTGCTCTCAAATTCTTGTATTTCTTGTGTTACTTTTTTGTTATGCGTTATTAAAGATTCTTCATTTGCACATTATCTTTGTACATAATAGACTATTAATCGAAACAATTTTTGTTTGTGTATCATTTCTTTAAATAAAGTTATTGCAAAAAAGTTAGGTGTACGAATACTTTTTTGACCCACTGTACATGTTTAAACATTTATTTCATACTTATTTAACATTTTATTCTACTTTGAATGCAAGTATACATGTATTTCACCCTACATAGATTTCACAAAGGTGATGTTCGTCAAAAAAATGTTCTGAAGGTAGATACTTTTTATATCAAGCACATCTTATAACAGCAGGCTTATTACATAGATCGCAACGTGGCAGAGTATGTACTATTTCAATAAATTTGTAACAGAAATCTACTGAATTTTCTAATTGCTCCGAACTTTATTCAAGGTATCCAGTTTTGTACCAAGCGTAATTTCCGGAATCTCGGAGAAGACAACTGATTGTATGTAAGAAATTGCAGTTTGATAATGTTATTTCGCAAATGTAAATTTACATTAAGATCATATAATAAAACCCGATCTGAAAAAGTTCTCACAAAATTTTTCCATACTCGAAAACCGAAAACATCCAACCGTTGTATCAAACGTGCTTTTCCTTTCATATTACAAATTTACTGAAATAGTACATACTCTGCCACGTTGCGATCTATGTAATAAGCCTGCTGTTATAAGATGTACTTGATATAAAAAGTATCTACCTTCAGAACATTTTTTTGACGAACATCACCTTTGTGAAATCTATGTAGGGTGAAATACATGTAGATATGAAACATAGAGCAATGTATGTGATATGCCATCAATCTTCATATAATACTTTATATTTTGCTGTTTTCATGTTATCACAATCGTAATCGTCATATATTATGATCTTTATCGAGAAAAAGAAATCCGAGTATGTAACTTACTGTGTGTTGTTAGACCGAAATCGCGAGAGCGGTATACGTTACGTAGTATATTTAGATAAGTTGGTGTTGCATAGTAAAAATAATATACATGGTTGAATTCAGAATAAAATACGTAATATTTTTAGTGATTATGAAAATGTAAAAATTGTTTAAAATAACGCAAGAGAAATCTTTTTTTTTAACAAGGAAGACATTTCAAAAAATTTTCTTAAGGTAAAATTATAGAGCTCGTTACACCATTAAACTTTTATCTAAAACATTTTTCTCTATCTCTTATACTTTAACGGATATACGCGAGAAAGTGAAAGTGTCGATTTGACTTTGAGGTTAGTTTTCACACCCTTAAGGAGCGATTGGGCCGAAATGAAGCATACTGTTATTCTTGTCTTGGATCACTCTATAAGCCCACTAAGTTTCATTCAAATCCGTGAATGACAGTTCGCGGTGTTCCCTTGTTAGTCATAACTACGTGTATTTCTGGAGAACAGAGAAGGGACAAGATAGCAGAAGCTAGATACAATGAAATGTACAAAAGAATCGTAACAAAGGACATATCAAAATACCTGAGGTGAAAAATGAAGTGGAAGGACAGAAGGATGATAGCAAGATTTAGATGTGGAAATGAAGCGAAAGGAAAGAGGTATTGGAAGGGGGAAGAGGAAAGGAGTTGCAGAATATGCGGGAGAGGAAAAGAAAGTCTGACACATGTGCTAGAAGAATGTGAAAAAACGAAGACAGACGAAAGCGTAGAGGAGTGTTTAGAATAGGACGGAAGAGGACTGGAAATCATGTAGAAAATAGTGCGGAAGAGGGAGGATCAATGTAGAAGGGAGAGGGTGGGGATAGAAGAAGAGATGAAGTAGGAAACGGATGAGGAGGATGGGCTGAGGGAGGCAATAATCTAGGAAAGAGGAAACCAAAGACACTTGCCAAAGAACTGTAAAAAGTAGATATTTGAGTATTTGAGTTGATTTATGTATTCTATTTGTAGGTTAAGTTATTGTTTCTGATTTACTATTATAAAATAATAATTAGAATAGGGTAGGGTAAATGGATAGGTTAGGTTAAGGTCCGATATCGTGAAATAATAAGAAAAGTGTAGCCGGAAGCCATCCAAAACCGAAAGGTACGAATTATGTATAAATAAATAAATAAATAAATAAAAACTACGTGCATTTCTGTAGTTGTTCAGAGGTAAACCGTATTCCGTACATAGTTACGACTGACAATGAATATCACTGTGCAGTCAGCAACGTCATCTACCGTGATGCCCCATTTGCCTGCTCTCAGGCGTAAAATAGTCCACTTTTTTAGTTGCTTATAAGTAATAAACAAAGCGACAAACGCAATATTGTTACTCTTGATTTTCGTCTTAGAATGTTGCATAGAGTTGCCCCTTCAATTTTCTCCTAGCTTCGTTCGAACACCCTGTATAAGACTTCCCATGGAAGTGTTGATAACTGTTAGATGATCACAATGTGGACTGCCCGTTAATTATAGAGATTTGCCTTAAGTATAAGGTGTGAGAGTGTGGGAAGCGCGAGAAGAAACAAAAAAGTGATGATGATGCGACGCAAGATGCAAGCGGTGTCCACGTACGGAGAATGTGCACAGACGTAATAGTAAAGTGTTAGAATTAAGATGTATTACATAAGATTAAAAATAAAGAATTATAGTTAAGTAGTAATAATAGAAAAAGGGGACCTTTATTCGATCCACAACAATAACGTACAGTGCTGGACAAAAGTATTGGCACAGCATGATTGTTCTGATACAAATGCTTATAACTGTGAAATAAATCGATAGAAAGAAAAAATTTTTTAACACATTTATTTATTTATTATTCTAGTTTGTTATTTAACAGGAACAGTAATATAAATAAAGTGACATGCGAAATAATAACAAAAACATATTTATTGAGCGTTTTAAGCGTGAACAGAAGTATTGGCACAAATGATTGAAAGTACCTAGAAATTAAAAATTAATACTTGGTTGGTCTTCCTTCCTTTATAATAACTTCCTTCAATCGGTTTGGCATTGAAGACACCAATTCTGTATAAATTGTGGCTCTATATTGTTCCATTCTTGGAAAATAATCATTTTTAATTTGTTTTTATTTGTTACATTATGTTTTCTAATTGTCCTTTCTAATTCATTCCAAACATGTTCGATGGGATTCATGTCTGGACTCTGGGGTGGTGTATTTAGTGTATGAGCAGTATTGTAAACGATCCATTGTCGTACAATATAGGCAGTATGCTTTGGATCGTGATCTTGTTGGAAGTAAAAATCACGCGGGAGATTTAATTTTGCAGCACTTTTAAATAAATTTTCCTTTAATATATTTAAATATATATACTTGTCCATAATCTCAATCTATAAACACTAGTTCACCAACCCCAGACACTGCATTAGAACCCCATACCATGACTCCACCTCCTCCATGTTTCACGGTGGCTTGTAAATTTTGGGGATCCATTTCCGTATTTGGCTTTCTCCAAACCAATATCCTGCCATCTGATTTAAATATATTAAATTTACTTTCATCTGAAAATAGTACATTATTCCAAAATATGGGATCCTTTTTTATAAAGTCTTTTGCAAATTCTCTCTTTAATTTCCGATTCTTTTTGGATACGTATGGTTTCCTGCGTACAACACACGCAGAATATCCCGCACCTTTCAACACTCTCCGTATAGTTTTCGAACTTACTTCTTTTTGATTTTCTTCATTTAACATTGCTTTAAGTTGTGATGAGTTTAATTTACAATTTATTTTCACTGACTTTACAATTTTCCGTTTTTCTCTGACCATTAATTTCGACGGTCGTCCACTTCGATTCTTACTTTTGAAATCTGATTGATTCTCAAATCGTTTTACGACATTTCTAATAGTGAATCGACTTCTATTAACACATTTTGCTATTTCAGTATAAGACTTCCGCATTTTTTGCAAATTTAATATTATACTTCTCTCTTCAATGATAGTTTCTTTCCCTTTTCTCGACATTATTACTTGTTACGCTTTTTATGTTGTTAATCAACTGAATTTTAGAAAGATTATTAGAAAAAATGACTATCGGGAAATCCCCTACCTATACCATCAGGTGACAATCGAAAATTTTTTGGACAAATGCAACTACACTAAATTTTATACAATGTGCCAATACTTTTGTCCACGTTTAAAACACACAATAAATATGTTTTTGTTATTATTTCGCATGCCACTTTATTTATGTTACTGTTTCTGTTAAATAATAAACTAGAATAATAAATAAATAAATGTGTTAAAAAATTTATTCTTTTTCTCAATTTGTTTCATAATTATAAGCATTTGTATCAAAACAATCATGCTGTGCCAATACTTTTGTCCAGCACTGTATGTATCTTTAACTGTCTTTACAACGTGACTGCAACAAAATCACTTTACGTTTCCTATGTGCGATTGTTGGACGTTTTCTATTCAAAGCACGATTCAAATTGATTAACCGTTATCGATAACGCCCAGCAGTAACTGTTTAATTCAGTTTCAGTAACTCGTAATGATATTTCAACACCAAATGCACAACAAATTCTTACTTATTTCCTTGAATGTTGCGGTTAGCAACGCTTTGAATTATCAGAGCAGATCTATCTTTCGTCATTGGTTACAATCTCATGTAAAAACTGCTCCTTTTTATGTCCAGAAAGCAATGAAGTGCGAATGATTCAGCAGTTGTGGGTAGTCAATTCAACTGGAACCCGTTTGCTTTGTTTGTGAATTTTTCTTATTCAGGGTGAACAATCAGAAATGATTGATTTACCAACATTAATACTTGAGTTAACTCTTCAAGCATCTAAACTAAGTATTCATCCAGTAATGCTTGCAGTTCGGTATCTTTAAATTTTTTGGATTCACCTTAAGCGTCGTTTGTCTTTCAGATCAAAATCATCTCTTTTAACACTAGAACTACCGACGATTACAGTGTACTTATTCGCAAGAAACAGATCAAATTGAAAAGTACATGAAAAAATATTAAGATAAAGATAAGATAAATTATGCAACGTGATCAGCTTACAATTACGATAGATGACTCCCGATTATCCGGTTCCGGTTTAACCTGCCTTCGCTTTAACCGATCACAAATGTAATAAAAAAATCTGCAGAAAATTTATTTTAAAAACAGCATATATATGTAAAAATTGTTTTGAACAAACTTTCTTAAAAATAAAGTTTTATTTTTTTTTTAAACTTCAGTTTTCATGTTTGAGTCAAGCCTGAAATGGCTTGACTCTATATTTCAGGTAAAATAGGTATATACCCAACATCCGGCAATCTAGTGTTAACTTTTATCCAACTAAGTGCACTTTTTGTCGCATTGGTCATTGCTTGCGTAACCTTTCTCTCATTTCTTTTTTCTCTACTCATACTAAATTTTTAAACAGTAGATTTCATGTACCTTCATAGGGGGTAAGTACACTTCCTGTGTTATAACAAGACTTGTATGTACATTTTCGGGTTAACCGGTTAACCAGTCAATCATTCAATCATTCAATCATTCAATCAATCGAACCTGTTAAATGAGAGTCTACTATAGTTTGTTCCTTGTGTTAGAGAAATGATCGAAAAATTTTTGTCTTGTAAAAAAATGGTTCAAGAAGAGCTTTAAGACTATATTGAAATTCTTGTCAACTCCTTTTTTTAAGCTCTCAAAGCCATTTTCACTTTTTCATACAAATACTTATAATTTTTGTACACCTATCTTTCAGCGGACATTACAACGAATTCGACAAGCATTATAACAAATATCGGTGAACTTGTCGAAAGACTGCTTTTAAAGATCAGAAAAGATTATTTTTAAATTTATTGTAAATGACGATGTTTTAAACAACTTTTTCCTCTAACAAAATTCTTAATTTCCTTTAATTTCCGTAATATAAGTTGCAAAGAATAATTGCTACCGCTACAATGAATTTCTGTTTATTCGCACGTGTGCACAACAGTGCAGATATCATATTACGACACATACAGTGCGCGACACTTGATTAAACGCAGTGACATTTTCATTGTATCTTTGTTTAATGATGTTGAAATTAATGTGATTTATTTTTTTAATATAATAGGTCATATTTGAAGAAAGTTTATTCCTTTACTTTCTGGAATTATTTATTCAGTGTAAATATATTCGTTTTTTTAAGAAAAAATGAGATTACTCCTGCGACATTTGAATAAACGCAGTTCCTTTCTGCATTATGTTTGTATTGTTCTGTGAGTTTCTTTTGTTTTAATCTGTTTACTTAGTAATCGACATATTAGATACAACGTTATATTGTAGTAAGAAGTTAAAAATTTGTGAAAAAAACGCAATAATGGGTCGTGCAAAACAGTTAAGCTGTACAGAAATTGGAAAAATCCAAGTGTTAAAAGAAGAAGGGTATTCCAATAGAGAAATTGCAAGAAAATTAAGCAGAAGTGAATTCGTGGTATGTTCATACTTGAAAATTAATGAAAACTACGGGAAATTATACAAAGGCAGAACTAAAGAAGCCTTATCGCCAAGAGAAAAAAGGTCGATTTTGGGTATCGCATCAAATTCAACTTATAGTACAAAGTAAATTGCCGAAAAAGCTAATGTTTCAGCTAGTGTACGAACTGTACAGAGATATTTAAAAAAGGTACCTATCATAAAAAGAAAGTGTTTGAAAAAAAAACCGTTTTTGAAAGACCACCATAAGAAGGATGGACTCGAGTTTGCTAGAAAGCAAATGAATTGGATAACACAGTGGCAAAAAGTAATCTTTTCTGACGAAAAGAAGTTTAACTTAGACGGCCCAGATGGGTACTCATATTATTATCATGATATAAGAAAAGAAGAAAGAATTTTTTCACATAGACAACATAGAGGATGCTCCGTCATGATTTGGGGAGCCATGAGCTTTAAAGGTGTCGTCGATTTGAAAGTTATGAAAGGGCGACTACATTCAAAAAAATACCTGGAAATATTGAAAACAGCAAAAATTAGGATTTTTGATGTTATGAAGGACAATGAATGGACTTTTCAGCAGGATAACGCTGCAATACATACTGCGAAGTTAATTAAAAATTGGTTTGAAGAGCAGGAAATAAATTGTTTAGGATGGCCAGCATTATCACCCGACATAAATATAATTGAAAATGTCTGGGGATACTTATCAAGAAAGGTATGTGTGAATAATAGACAATTCTCTTCTCAAGAAGAACTTAGAAGCGCTATTGAAAAGGAATGGAAGAGTATACCAATTAACTATATAGAAACATTGTATAAATCATTACCTAATCGCATATTCCAAATCATAAATAACAATGGCGGACATACAAAATATTAATAAAGTTTAGTTATTGCGGTAACATCGTATTTTTACGTTTTAATTATAGTGCGTTTATTCAAATGTCGCAGGAGTAATCTCATTTTTTCTTAAAAAAGCGAATATTTTTGTACTAAATAAATAATTTCAGAAAGTAAAGGCGTAAATTTTCATCAAATATGATCTATCATATTAAAAAAATAAACCACATTAATTTCAACATCATTAAACAAAGATACAATGAAAATGTCACTGCGTTTAATCAAGTGTCGCGCACTGTATGTCATGCCGCATCCACACTGCTGTTCGCGAGCTGTGCTCGCCAGCAGTGTGGACACTTTCGCGAACAGCGAGCAGCGAGCAGCGAACTCCTCAGCGAACAGCGAACACTGTTCGCTCGGGAAGCGGTACACCAAAGGAATTGTTCGCGAGCTCGAAGCGTGTCTGGACGCGTTCGTAACACAATTTTATGGAACTCGACTAGCTCTCAATTGTCGTCAGTTTCTACCAAGCATTTTTCACAGTATTCGTATGACATTCTGCTAAAGTTTTTAAATCCATTTTCGTTCTGTAATAATTTGTTCACTAAACTGATTCCAGCAGAGGTTTTTCTTGTTGTAAATACTTGTCTTTGCCAAAATTGATGATCTCCTTTTTTTCTAACATTATTTGTTTTTATTATATAATATGCAGATGCTGCGAGTAATAGATCTTGTACAAACATTTTTAAAGTCTGTATATTGACATCCGTATGTGGCAAAAGTTAATAGCGGACTGCTCATGAATTCAAAGAGAACAAGTTATAACTGTTCGTAAGCAGTTCGCGAGCTCCAGTCTGGACATGCTGCGGTTTCCGTTGGCGAACAGCTTGCGAACTGCATGCGAGCAGTTCGTGTGCTGCTCTTGAGCTGCTCGTGAACTGTTCTTTTCAAAGTGGACGCGGCAAAAGACACACTTCCTGCTGCTCCTCCATTAATAGTAATGTATTCATTATTTATTTGCTTTTTTATCAAAGTCACTACAAGCTTATTATTTTCCTATTACTTGTGTGTTATTATAAAAACATCCAACAAGGTTTCGTCCAAATACATGATGCAGTTGTCTTTCAATAAATTCATCATTATTCCTTTATAAACGTCTATTCTTTTATGTATCCCATAAAGAAATCTGATGAAGTAATATCAGGAGAATGAACTACTGGCCAGTTCACTGTACCTCCACGACTAACTCAACGTTCAAACGGTCCACTGCTAAGCACTTGTGCTGCCATGACATAGTATGCCAGGCAACATTTATACTATTCGTTAACGCTAAAGTTCGATAACTATTAATTCTAATCTAATGACACCTCCGGAAGATGTAAAACAGCGTAGCGTGCAATATTTTTCGTTAATAATATCATGTAAAATTCTCATAACTAATAATTCTGTTTAATTTGTAAGATACAGATGGAAAAACAATATCTTCACCAGATACACAGATTTTCAAACTGGTTACGTTGCGTGGTTCGTGTAAGGAAACCGTATGGAACACAGTTATAGAAATAGCAGCACCGATGCACATATAAAGAAGATTAAAAAACAAATATTTAAATGAATCTCTTAAAAAGAGAAATACAAAATAGGAAACTAAATTGATATCATTTTTTTTGTTAAACTTAAAATAAATACTGTACGATAGAAGAAATGATTTAAATAATTATTTTGATAAATATCTATTAAATTGGTATTATTTAATATATAACAATTGGAATAATAATATTATATATTTAAATATTTAATTTTAGTTATACCTATTCCTATATATGAAATAAAATAAACAGCTCGCTTAACTGCTGCGGTGTCCGAGCGGTTAAGGAGATGGACTTGAAATCCATTGGGTTCTACCCGCGCAGGTTCGAATCCTGTCCGCAGCGAAATTATTTTTATATATACAAAAAATCAATTTTCATTATTATTAAATATACATATAATTATACGACTTCTGTATGATTAACACAATAGTTTCCTTACTTAAATTAGATATATTTTATAAATAAGAAATTTCTATTGCTTTGTGTTATTATTATCAAATTTAATCATTCACGATTTGCTTTTATTTAACAAGAAATTATAACAAAAATCTATTTCCATTTAATAAAAAGTGTAGCATCTTTATACAATATAATTATATTTTTACTTTTATACATTATATAAGATCAACATACTTCGCATACATACATACACATATACGTATATCAACCAAAATATAAAACAACAGATTACAAAATAGGATGGAGTGTCTACAGATTATTATTACATACACGTATAATTTATTTCTAGATTTCGAAATAAAATTTATGATAAAAATAGTAACCAACTATGATTTTATAAATTATTTGTATCATTATATCATGTTTACTTTGAAGAAATCTATTTGTAACTTAAGAACAGGAAAAACAAGACGCAAATACATATGCTATAACGCATATCGATATATCAGGGAATGCATGACTCATAAAATGATCCATAAGAAAACAGATTACTCTGAACACAAACATCTGTCAAATACTAATTTTATTAACTACTTACTTTATTTAAATATTGATTATTATTACTATTACTACTACAGTTGTTATTATTATTATTATTATTATTATTATTATTATTATTATTATTATTATTATATTTAGATTGCTGTAAGGTGCGTTCGCAAAATTCATATCGATATTTAGGTTATATCTAGGTTAGTATGAAATTTATATAAAATTGGATCCTAAAGTGTTTTGTAATTTATATTTTAAATTAAATTATGAAGAAACTATAGAACAAAATACCAAATCGTTATTTTAACAAAATTTTCATAATTTAAAAAGAAATATACAGAGCTATCAAAGTATAACTCTGATCTAAACTGTACTCTCAGAATATCACTTCGGAAGTACAAACATGAACAAAATACATTTAAAACAAAGTTATCTGCTATATATTCAAAACAAATATAATAAATAATAATTCAGTAAGCTAAAAATTATTTAAAAATTATATATGAAAACTACATTAATAAATTTAAAAAAAGATTTGGTAGATTAAAAGTATTAACAGAAAACAAAAATTACTTACAACGAAGAATAAATTGAAGACGAACATCAGATATTTGACACATCGTGAACCAAGAGACAAATTCAAAACGTTAGCCATTTCTTATTTTATTTACAAATAAACAAAATTTTATAAATCGTAGAAATAAAAAATACAACTACTTTTTACCACTTTCCTAATTAAAAAAAAGCATACAAACTGATCAGAGACATTGTTACAACGATTCACTACGTTTAGACAGTTATCGCGTGGTTGCGTGTCAAAACGCATGCGCGATTGAAATACTCTTAATCAAGGCTACAAAACTCTAAAGGTTACCAACCACAAATTCATTTCATATGTAAATATTTTATTACTTATTTTAATTAAAAATTTACTATAGATTGAATTGCAATTGTATAATTTAATATTTAAAATTGTAGAAAAATAGAACCTAATCTGCTTATTTAAAAATATAGAAGTAATACAGTTCTTTTATTACATTACCATTTTAAAATTTAAATTTAAAAAAGATAAAAATTTGAAACACTAGTTACTAATATCCAGTTTTTTAATTAACAAATTTCATATTAACATATGACATTTAATATCAGATTTTTAATTATAAAATGACAAATAGATAATTGTTCTATTCTCAATATTCCTCATAATTTGGTGCAAGTGTAGTATTATTAAGTAGTATTAACTTATCACTAAATTTTAACAGATCTGGTGACAAAATCGCATCCATAGGTAATGCCATTTCGCATTGATTCTGATTCGCAAGATCTGTTACCAAACTTTGGCACAAAATATTGCCAAAAACTGACCAAATGTTGTTTTCTCAAAGTCTTACTATGATTCTGTAATCAATTTGACATTACTTTATACCGCAAGGTTTGATGTATTTTTGGTCTAAATGTTTGTATAAGCCTTTGTATTCTGCTATTGTAACTGTAGCACCAAAGTTTGACGTACCCGTTTGGTATCAATTTGGTAACATGTTAATGAGAAAACTTGCACACTTAGAAAAAACTTAGTAACACGCATTATGAAAATTTGAAATCGACAGACATGGTAAGCGTAGTATTTTAATATTTTTAAGTTTTTAATTTTTTAACTATCTAATATTTTAATGAATTGCTTTTAATTATAATTTATATAATTTGTTATTTAACTACGCATTAAAGTTAATATTTTTTACAATTAGAATTTAAACGTCTCTGCTTGTCATATCTATTAATATCAAATTTTTGTAGTGCATGCTGTAGCATCTTGAAAGTTTTTTCACAAGCATGAAAAACTAGATTATTCAAAACTAGACTTGTGTTTATGTAATTAATTTTATAAAAATTTTAAGACTATTTTACACAATACATAGATATATAGCCTAAAATAATAAAATAAGCAATAGAA
This sequence comes from Tetrapedia diversipes, assembly GCA_033822845.1. Taxonomy (NCBI): domain Eukaryota; kingdom Metazoa; phylum Arthropoda; class Insecta; order Hymenoptera; family Apidae; genus Tetrapedia; species Tetrapedia diversipes. The sequence continues at coordinate 146,142 of JAOPTO010001295.1, forward strand.
AATAATATTTTACATGTTATTTGCTTAATTTGTTACAATCTATAACAACTGTTCAAAGAAATATGAATTATTGTATATTTTCAAGTTTTTTATTCATTTCATATTAGAAGAATTACAATTCGTAAAATATTTCATCATAATGTTACCAAATTGTTGCCAAATTTATGATGTCAAGTTTTGTTATTATATCGGTAACAAAAACATGTCAATGCTCCTTAATTAAACTAACTTTCGGATTAAAAACACATTAATCCTTGCACTATAAGTGACATTAAATTGGTTTCAACACCGTAGTAGATTGGTGATAGCAACAATGCTTACTTTATTTTCGGTGTATATTTATGTCAAATTTTACAAACATTTTGACATCAATATCGATACGAAATGGTATTACTCTGTAGTTATTACTCAGATGATTTTGTAGTCAAATCTGTTGAGATTTAGTGCCAAATTGATGACACATTTTAATCGATTGATTATTGGGGTACGAGTGAAATTTTTTATAAAAGTTGTACAAGATTTTAAATATAATATATTGCATTTAAATCTTAGACAATTTTTTTATTTAATATATTTTACACTTGCATATTGTTCTATGACATGTACAATATACTATATTTATATATCATATACACGTTATATATTGTAATTACGATTATAAATCTAACATAATCAATTTATTACTTCTAATCATTGAGTAAGGATATTTATCTATGAAGCTCTTCATATATTAAATGTCAGCAATATAATGTGTGTACCGAATTATAGTGATAAATAATAATCGGTAATTGTTATTATTTATAATGATACATTTAACAAATAATATAAACATTTAAAAAATGTGTAAACTAAATTCGAAACCCATGAACCTATGAAAAATATAATTGGTTCTGAATAAATTACCGGGAAGATGCGCACGCATTCAAGTCAACCAGGGAGAAATGAAAATATGACTATTCCTTGGTGAGCTCTTGAAGTGTGTATGACTTGTACGTAATTTTAACGCAATTGTACAAAGGACATACAGATCTTGCACTATTTGGTTACACTAATATTTACAATTTTTATATTCAGCTTTTTTCTTAAAGTCAGTGAATAGTGAATGCAAAAATGGTATCTGGTGGAATGGCTTGCATCAAATATCTGACATTTCTCTTCAATCTGATATTTGCTGTAAGTACTCCATGTTGTGTTCGTTACTTACATTTTTTTCCCCAAGCTACATCTTTCCAATGTTCAATAAAAATTTTTTATATTATTATCATAAATAGATTAAACAGAAAAAAATAAATGAAAATTCTAATTTTATTAAAAAATAATTAAAAATAATCATTATATGGTATGTAGAATATTATTATCAATGTTTTGTGAAAATTGTTCGTTATATGATATTTTCTCATTGTATTGTAAAATTAGCTTTTCATTTAAATATTTTTAGTAAATAGAATCAAATGATATTCTTTTATTTTAAGAGAACAAAATCAGAAAAACTGAAATATTTGTTACATAAAAATTTTTTTTCTAAGTATGTTCTGACTAAAATTAAAATGAAATATATTTTATTGCTGTTCTCTATATTGTAAAACGTAAGTTACGTATATTACATAATTTATATTTGTGTCAATTATTATGCTTTTTTGGACTGCGTGTTCATTATATTCATCTGTTTATAAATCTATTCAAATTATTCTTATTTATATATTTATCTAAAATTCTTAAGTATAGTATTCAACTTTTTAACTTTATATTTACTTCCCTTATTTTTAAATGTACATAAGTATAATAAATACTTACTAAATATTAAGAATTAAATAATTTTTAATAATGAAATTTATTATTTTTATATTATATTTCAGTTGTATAATTACTAAAATTATCTATAAACACTATGTAATTCTTAATTAAAAAAGTTGCTTTGTTTATAAATCTCATTTAAAATAATAATTTCTAATAAATAAATTTAGCAAATAAATTTTAGAAATGTTCATTTAATTTCTGTATTCATTAGACATTTTCATTTGTTATTTATTACACTAAAGAGCATTTTTTAGATATTTTTTTATTATAATAATGTTGCTAGTATTATTAATACCAAAAAGTAATAAAAATCCTAAGAATTTATGCTAATTTTTCTATTAGGACTCAGTATTATCATTTTTATGTTACTATTATTACAATTATTTTTATTGATATTGTCATTATTAAAAAATAATAGTCAAATATTCTTTATTACAGATCACAGGAATTGTGTTTATTGCAGTCGGTACTGTAATCTTAGTAGTCTACCATGGCTACAATAATTTTATGGACAGGTGGTTCTTTGCAGCACCAGTATTAATGATTGTAGTAGGTACAATTGTGTTTATCGTGTCATTCTTTGGTTGCTGTGGGGCAATCAAAGAGAATCATTGCATGATAATAACGGTAATAATTCAATATAATTTATACAATAATGATCTTAGTATTATTTTATTTATAATTACAGTATAAGCATTCAGCTGAAATATTGATTCGTTATTGTAATAATGAAATGTTTTTAGTTGTATTAGGTCTACTTTAAAAAAGTAATATTAATATGTATTTTCTTACATCTGTTTTATGCAGTTCTCTGTATTACTTCTTTTAATCTTTGCCTTGGAACTCGGTGCTGGAATCGCTGGATATATGACAAGTGGAGAAGTTCGCATTATGGTAGAAAGTCGATTGAATACTACCATGAAAGAGTATTCAACCAATAGTGATATTCGTAAATCTTGGGATATTATGCAACATGATGTAAGTATGCCTGATGATATTTTCTTTTTATTAAACACATTTTAAAGAATAAGTTTACAACAGGAACTACCAAAGAATTACTTGACCATTCAAAAAAAAAGTAGGTAAACTAACATTTAATGATTTATAATTCCATACAGTATTGTTGATTGAGATGTTTTTCTCTTTCATTGACCTTGGTCGATCTGTGAATGCACCGCATGTTTGAGTACATTCGATTTAAAAACGGATTAGAGGTTGAGATTTTAATTGTGACTAACAGCGAACATTATTCAGTAAGTTTATGTTTTAATAATTTTCTTACAAAGATCAAATGAAACAACAAAGGTGCATTTGTTTGGTAGAAATATGAAATTTCTCTACAAAGTTGTACGACTTTCTTTATCTTTTTTACCCATCTCTTGAATTGAATTGTCAAATATATTCTCTTAGCTGAACTTCGAATTGAATTTAGAATACTATGTCTTTTGTTAGGAATGTCCGTCTCTTAATTAATAAGGGATGCAGTCGTCTTGATTTCAAAGATTCAATCATCTTAAGATAAAATTTGATTTTGTACACCTTAACCCAACTTCGCCTATTTTTGTTTCCTTTTTTAGTACACTTTTTCTCACCAAATCACAAATCATAACAATTTTGTTCTTTCTTTAAATTTTTTAAGAAGTATGCGTACTGCTCATCATTTACTTTCTTTATGATTCAATTTTATGTCATCGTTGTATTGAATGGTCATAGAGATGCCTCCGTTTCGAATGAGAGCCTCTCAATTTAGAGCCTCTAAATATACATATGTGCATAGGAGTTGAAGAAAAAGTGAAAGCTATGAGTGGAAAGCAATTCCACGACCTTTTGGGTGAAAATTCTTAGCCTTTCGTCAATAGTTCATTCACTAATTCCTCGTAACTATTTTTTATTTTCTATATGTATATTTTTATATCTGGACAATTATTAACCCTTTTGCTACTACGGGCCACTATAGTGGCCTTCCATATAATGCCACTGAGGTATTATGGGTCATTATAGTGGCCCTCCATAAAATATCGCGTAATATACATACGACGAGCTTATGCAGTTATTCGGTTCTCGAACTATAATTAGTATGCATTCTCAATACCCTGTTTTGAGAAAAATTTTTGTTTTTCGAAAACACCGTCAAAGCAGCTCGGATTGTAGTGAGCCGTGCAGTTTTGTCACGGCGGCAATACGGAGTATTGCGACGGAGAACCTACCCATAGCGAAAGGGTTAAAAGAGGTAAAGGTACCTTAGGTAGATCTAAAGTCAGTAAATCGTTAAGCATATCAGAATGTGTTTACAAAATCAGTTTCAAGAATGAGTGGAAATAGGAAGAGACAATTAGAAAGGGATCACTCCACTATAAATTGATTACTGTTTCCCCCGAATGCCTGGTATTTTATTTAATACGGAATATATTTCATGTGAAATAAGGAAAAACAGAGTTTAAGTTTTCATTTTACTGATTACTTCAATTTGATTTCAATTTTACTGAAATCGAATTTTATAATTGTCATCTATTCTTCTGAATATAGTATGTTATATTTATAAATTTTTATTCCAACAACTTATTGTATTCGATTGATTTTTTTTATTATAATATAAAAACAGGACTCTTATGAATACATCAGTTTCCAGAATGAAAAATTATTTTTACAACATTTAAAATTAAGAACAAATTTTCATTTGATCAAGTTCGACTCAAAATCTTGTGTTCAAAAATCCAGAATATTGCAGGAAGTTTTTAGGGGTACGGTGTTTGATAAGATAGTGTTCATGTGTAAGATAATGTTTATGTTTGCATATTATCCTGAAATATAAAATTGATACTGTCTGGTAAAGCTTGGTAAAATAAGTATTCGAAATAGATACAATTATTTATAAAAATGTTCAAACACCGATGTAACTTTGATTTCTATATTTTTTAACTGAAAATAATCACATAGTAATTGTTAAAATTACATTGATATTGCATTATTAAATTAAGGATTGAAATTTTTTAGTTTGTAATTGCTATTTCTATACTGTTAAATTATTGTGTATAGTCATTCAAATGAACAATGCTGTTTTTTATAAAGTATTATTTTTAATCATGTAAGTCTGAACAGATGTATTAAATGTATTATAGTTTAAATATTCACTTTGTAGTAGCATTACCTATCAGTGGCACTAAAAACTTTCACAGCTTTATGCCAATATTACATTATAAAATATGTAAAAATTGTTGTCTGTCAAAGATGCTACTATTTCTATCATATTGTAATAGTTTCTGCTTTCTTATTTGTACCCATAATCCCATTATTTGTATCCTTCCCATGTCATCTTTGCCATTCATATATACTCCTAATAGATGGAATTCACTATCTTCCAATAGTGTTCATCAAACAATAACATTTCTCATAAATAATTAAAGAACGGAAAATAGTACAAGTATTATTATTGTTATAAAAAGGAATATCATTGATTAAAAGTAAATTAGAAAAATTCTTCTTCAGGTATATAAATAATACTACTGATGTAAACATGTTGACTATATTTGTAGATTTCACTGAAACCATCTAAGGTAGCAGCAGTACCATTATGATCAGCAAACTGTAATAAAGGATGTACAGTTCTTTTACTTAAAATGGCGTGTGCTGCTATCTTTAATAGCTTATCGCAACATTAATATGAATTGCACCACTCTAAAATTAACTTATTTTGCAATAAATATTTCAAAAAGTAATGGCATATCTTTGGATTTTCAAAAAAAGGAATTTCTAACAGCAGCTTGAAAAGTAAAAATTGGTTTAAACTGGTTTTTTATTTATAAAGATCAATAAATATTTGCTGAAATAAAAATTTACAAATGTAAACAAATTCATAACTTATTTTCACGAAAATAGACAATAATTACAAAATTTAGTTCTTAATTTTCTTAACATAACTGTGAAAGAAGCCCAAATAATTACTTGATTTTCATCTCCCTTCTTCTAGCTTTACATGAATTACTTACATGAACAGAATTCCAGGTATTGAAGTAAAAAATGATCGATTTGCAAAATCTTGGTCTGTTAAGGCAGCGCTATTATTATTTTTGTATTTCTCTTTCAATAGTAAAATGGTTTAATATTACTAATTTAAAATGTTTATTAATACTAGTAAATATTAGATAAAAATATTATTGAAAATAATTTGAATTAAGATATCATAATTCAATATATTATTTAATATAGTAATTAATATTTAATTATATAAAACTAGAAATTGTTCTATATTTAATTAATACATTTGAAATAAATCATTAAATTACAGTTACAATGTTGTGGAATGATTGGTTCAAGTGACTGGGCTCATGTTGGGTTCTCAGAAAATACAGTACCGATTTCCTGTTGTAAAGAAGTACCAGAAGGAAGTAAATGTGATTCTAATTCAATTCATATATATTCAAGTGGTTGTATGAACAATCTTCAGACTGCTATTAAACACAATGCTTTGACTTTGGGTGGTGTAGGCATTGGTATTGCTATTATTCAGGTAATTTTTATTGTTTATTTCTTTTAGTTTGAAATACTTTCACGCAGTTTGTTAAAAATAATATATTTTTTACATTACAGTAATAAATATAAAAGAGATAGTTTTAAAAAAATATGCATATAATAAAAATCCAATAGATTGCTATAATTTATTATTTCTATGTTTATATATAGTTTCTTATATTGAACAATTCATATACTGAGGTCATATTGCTTTAATTTTTTTATGTTACATAAAACTTTTACTTCAAGTATTGTAATAAAATTTTTTTATTTCAGTTAATTGGAGTCATCTTTGCATGCTGCCTAGCACGTTCAATTCGTCGCGAGTATGAGACCGTGTAAGCAGGCAGATATCTCCAATTTTAATGCCTAAAAATTGCACTCAAACGTTAAAATGTGTTCTCTTCTTTCACTCTTACATATGGATATGTAAAATAGGTGTGCACAAATTCGCCACTCATAAGAAATTTTTAATACAGAAATTAAAATTATTAAACACCATTAGAATATAGTCTATAGGGAGGAGAAATCTTTTTTGTTGTATTTTAGTTCTTTAACATTCGGTTTTATATCTCATATATATCATAATATATATCATTCATGCATAATAATGTAAATAACTTATCAATTTAAAATTAAGGTATTAAATCATTTCATATATTTTCTCATTTATATTGATAGAGCAGCAGATCATTATTAATATTGAAATTGTGATCACCAAATTTGGTTCTCTGAAAAAATTTCTATCTAACAGTGCACTGCATTGAAAGTACACATTTTTGGTAAAAATAACATGATTAATCTTATTTTTTATACAATAAATATGTTTTAAAATTTATGAACTTGTAACTTTAATATTAATAGTAATATATCATTGGACTTAATTTTAACTTAGTATCTGTTGATGTTTTCTATAGAGTGTAACTTAGTTGTACTTTTCCAATAAACTTGTATGCAATGTCATTACATTTTAATGAATGACAATTTCACTAACTATAATCTTCTGCTATTATTTATTCAAACTAATTAAAAGTCACTTTTGTAAGCACTAATTTATTTCAGATTTTAGGTAATAATCTGAATTGTATAAGACTACTTAGAGAATTTATTGAATGGATATTTAACAAAAATTATGCAATGTTTTAAAGAATTCTCACGGCGGAAGTAGCACACCTAGCTTATAAGCTTTCTATGATCTTTAACCTGTCAACCGGGACATTTCTGAAGTACAATTAAGAAATCGTACTGCATGTATCTATGAAAGATCATACACAGAATTAAATGTTAAAAAGAAATTAATTTTAATTAGATTAAATTTAGTTCTTCCAAATATAAATGCGATATATAGCGTTTTACACTAATAATATGAAAACAATATTTCAAAAGAATATTTGATAAAATAAGTTATTGTACTAAAAACATCACCGATTTATGTAATAAACTAACATCTTCCCCGGTTAATAGGTTAGATAATTGAATCTTACACAAATGCACATTATGTTTCTTTATCATACTGCACAAAATAACGTATAAAGGTTAGCTTATATACTGTTATTAATAATATTTTATATATACTGTTATTAGTGATGTTTTATATTTTATATATGTGTAAATAACCACTTATGATTTTGTTATTGTCACTATCACTAATACTGCTACTATTGTTACTATTACTGTCATTATTATGATAATTATTAATATTAATACTAATAATGATGATAGTAATAGTAGTATTGCAATTTTTACTTTGCATTTATATAAATTAGTTAATTGCAATTTAAAATCATAATTTTGACAAAAAATAAAGTAAGTATTTTTGTGCAGTACTATAACTTTTATGAGTCATAAATTATGACTGTTTCTTTAAGACTGATCTTTTATTCTGTGTTAATTGAGGAGAATCTTTTGTACTTCGTTTACAAACTACATACAGAGATTTAAGAATTAAAACCAAAAATCATATATTCTTGTTAAGACTTCAGTATTGGACACATGAATTTTAATGTATTTTCACATTTTATTCAAAGTTTGTTATGAAACAATTACAAATAGCAATGTATGTTGTTTCTATTTTTATTTACCCTTAAACACAATACTAGTGTAATTGTCAAGAATATTAATATTAAACGTTCAATGTCAAACAGTTTTAATTTTCTTTATTAAAGTTAAGTTTCTTTAGAGCCTCGTTAAAAATAATTTAATAGTACACCTTTTTAGATTCTATGTGGTATTTTTTAATATATACTATGCACCATAAGTATAATTTTTGAAAAATACCATACAAGAACAAAAAGTGAAAACAACAATTTTTTATTTAAAAATTCATGTAGAAAAGGATAGAAGGCATTAAGGTCAAATTATTAAATAAAATAAAAACACCATTTGTAAACTATTCTTTTTTAAGTAATTAATAAATTATTACCATAAAAAATTAATCTAAGATAGTCCCCATTTATGTAAAAAAATTAAATTGTGCCCTATCATTATTTATATAAAATTTACATAATGTTGATACAATAAACTATGATTATAAACCATAAGTTTAATATAAAATAATTATATAATTGTATGTTAAACTTTTAAAAATTTTGAAAAATTCTGAAATTTCGTATCTTAATTGGAACGGTTTATCTTCTGCAATGATTGCTATTTGATATTATCAATAAAAATTGTATTCAGTTAATAATTAATGCTTTATGATTCTTCAAAAGCTTCAAACTGCGCTTTTCACAATTTGGATGTTTGATTTTCTTAACAAGTACTGTTTATGTAAATAGTTGTACCACTTATAACTTAAATAATAATATAATATTACAAAGTAAAAATAACCCTTATTTCATTTATCTTTTCTAAAAATGAAAATATTTCATTGTTCTTATACTTCTTAGAAAATCCTGTAATATGTATATCATACTCCGTATGTCATATCGATACCGTATATCAACATTTTAATGTTGGTAAGAGAACTTTAAAATAAGTGAAATTTATGTTCAAAATTAAGTGTAATATAAATCTTTAATATTATCGATTTAATCAATAATGGAATAGATGAGATGTTATAATACACAAATAATGTTGAAAATTCTACATGAAATTGAACATCTGTATTTTGAAAAGCGTAAGTAACTGCATTTTCTCACTTTGCCCTATGAGACACTTGAAATACATACATATATCTACTAAAAGAAATCTAATTGGCTCAGACAATTCAATTAATTTCTACTTCCAGTGAGACTGCAGTGCACTGATTCAACATCCAGTTGAAGAGGCATTATAACTAAATGTTGTTCGTCGTACATTCATTAAAGGAAATGATTTTAGAGTCTCTCAATACCATTGGCTTTGTCTATATAGACTAATATTCATCTTTGGTGTAGCTTAAAACAAAGATTAGTTATTGGAAATTATAATTCAACATACTGCCATTATTTGCCAAATAGTTGAAACCGAACATCTCTTTCTTAACATGTTGGCTGCTCATAATATATAAAAGTGCCTACCATAACACTGAAATGAACTATGATCACGGTGATTTGCAGTTAACATGTTAAGTTGTGTTGTATGATAGAATTAAAGCTTATGGCATAAGAGATTTTTAAAATCATTATCTATTTGGCTTAATATTGCAGTTTAAAAAACTTTTTCATATTTGATTACTTGGAAAAAAGTTTTTCAAACTTTAACTGTGTGTAATATCTTATTTTAACTATTATATTTTTATAAAGTATATTTTAATGTGCACATGGAGTTAAGTAAATATTTTATTATTCAATATTATAATTTAATACATACGTAACTAAGTAATGAATTATTGAATTCAAACAAATAACATTTTATATCTTAATTTTTTGTAATGTTCTTTTTTATTAGTTGCCTTGTATTAAAAATTAATGATAACACAAGAGTATTGGAAGAAATTATTACGTTTATAAACATTGACGTTATATGTAAAAGTCAATGCGCTTTTGGGAAAAAGAACTATTGATAAACTTTATGAAATTGAAATGATATCGAACGATCTCAACTAATTTTAAAACTTTGAATTGTTTCTATCCAACTCTAATATCCAAGATGTTAACGTAAATATTATGTATTATATAGTAAACTATACTTTTATTAATTATCTTAAAGAGATCAAATTTAACATAAAACTATTTTTGAACAGCTTTACATCAACTACTTTAATAACTATATTCTTTTATATAGTTATGATTTATATAATTTTAATTAATATCAATAACAAAAACTCTCATATTTCACAAAATTATGAACATTTCAAAAATAGAATTATACAGCGAACGAAAAAACAGAACTGTATAAAATATAAACATATTAATTTATTTAAGATTGTTATATCTTATTGTGATTTATAGTTAAACGCTTCTATGTTGGGACCAAAATTTTAACTTCCACAGAGCATGAATTTAAAAAAAAATTCAAGCAAATGATCTTTGCGACGATTTTTGTTTCGTGCGGAACAGTTTCCAAAAATATTAGTTTAATATTTAAAATAAAATTGCGAACTTACAAATGTAACGAATTTTATTATAATTATTAAAATTATGATTATAATCGCTTTTTTGCTTGAAATCTCGCATATTTTTGCCGAAAGAGCAGTGTACAAACTAAAATGCGAAAAATAATTGTTTAATTAAACATTAAATAATTAAAATTATTTATTTTATTATTCCAATGTAACATAAATAGCAACATTGGTAATGATGATAATACTAATAACAATAATAAATCATTTAATACCAAACTATATTTAACAATAAGTTTTTAATTTTACTTGAATAATAAATTAGTATTTTTAAGAGAATAATATTCTTCACATAACTAAAAAGATCATTCAATTAATTAAATAACTTGTTAAAGAAACAAAGTTTGTTTTATACATGAAAAGTCAGAAACTAATAAATCAAAATAATCAGTTAATACAACTTTGTTTATGTTGTGTGCCTATTATTACCTAATCAAACAGTACACATTAAAAATAATGTATTAGAAAATAAGCGAGGTTTCAAAGTATTTGAAAGAATGAAGAATGAAGAATCATAAGTGAACATATTTCACTAAATAACATACAAATTTTAAAGTGTCTAATTCATTAATTAATACATTGAACTTGATTATAACAATTAGTTTAAATGATTATCCATTATTTTAATCGAAGCTAAGCACTTAATGTTTACTTCTAAAGCTAATAATTTAATGTATCCAAAACCTGTGTTATTTATTTTTTTTTCAATTATAAGAATTTAATCTTTTTATTCTATCATTTTCGTATATTGTTTTTAAGTTTGTGTTCTATATAGGGTACCTCACGTAACTGAAGTAAGCTGTATCTTTAAAATGGTTGGAGATATATAGAAAAAAAATATCACATAACGTAAAAACAAATGGTGTGGTGCAGTACACGAATATAATTGTGTGTATTTTTGTGCATTAGTACATTCAAAAAATGTGGTTACACTTTCTTTCTTTAGTAGAGTCCTATAATTTTGGTTGTATTGGGCCATACATTTTTTCAATTTTTACAAAATATACAATAAGGTATTTGTACCCTAAGTGTCAGTGTTCTTTTTGTAGAAGTTGAAAAACTGCATTAAAAGAAAGGTTACAATTACATTTTTTGGATGCATTCAGTACGTAAAAGTGAAAAATATTATATACAGACTGTGTATCACTCTTTCAATACTTTCAATACCATTTAATTTTGTCTTGTGACATTTTTATTTATTTCTAATCATTTTAAGAAAAAGAAGGGACGGCAATGTGGGACTCGCGGGTACCCACGGGTTCGCAAAGCATATGTTCTAATTGCGTAGTCAATCAATCTTTAAAATATGTAAAATTGCGTATGTATGTACGTATTGAATTTACTTTAAGTTTACAACTTCCTTTCCGTCCAAATTAAGGTAAGGTGCACACTTGATTATAAGCCAGTTATTTGAATTATCCTTTTTTACAATTAGTTAAATGGATGCTCTGTTTCAAAGATACAGCTTCTACCAGTTGCACGGAAAACCTTACCTACATATTTTACTTTTTATATCATTTTTATACAGTAATGTTTTAATTCGTAATAGTAAGTTGTATAAATGTGTAGTTGTGTAGAATGTTCATATTATATTAACTTCGATGTATGTACGTGCATTTAGTTTTAAAACATACTAAATTTTACGTATAATAATATATTAAGTGTTACGATATTAAGATCTTTGTATTCGATAAGAAACGTTCTCATTTAATGGTAATATTTGACTAATATTAACTTATATTACTAGATTAAAATGTTATAACTCATAATGTTTGTAATCAAAACATAAATTAGCGTTCGAGTATTACTTTAGATAAAATTGGTTAACAAAAAGACTGGTAATAATGTAGTAGAAATGAAAAACAAAATCAGTATTAAATGAGAAGTAACAAATTGTTTCTTATGGCATTTAATCACGATATTTTTTTAGTGGTAATTTAATTTATCAATTAATATACTATTAATATTGTTTAGAAACTGGCCTCTATCACATTTTACAATGATATGACTTTTATCTGTATGAATAAAATATACTAAGCAAATGTTGTGTTTATATAGTTGATTGTAAAAGTAATTTATATATTATTTTATTTTATGTATTAATTTAATATAATTAATAAAATAAAACCTTCATTGTAAGAATGTTTGAATTATTAGTGCATTTTATCTGTAATTTTTTTGAAAAGGAACATATTAAAAAGATTGAGTATTATGAAGTGAAATTAAATAGTATCCTTATATTATATTAAAAAGGAGTTGATGTACTAAAAGGATATGAAATAAAAATTATTATTTGAAAGTAAAGACCAATAAAAATTCTATGCAGTTCACATTTTCTCCTTTTATTCTGTTCTGTATTCAGTTATAAGATTAGCAGACTAACATTCATTAATCATATAGGATATTCTCTTCTAGCATCTTACAACTATTTGTTGGAAAAAATGAAAGAAATAAATTCACAGGAAAAAAATAGTACAGGAATTCATTTAAACGATCTTTTGTGTCAATAATTTTTTTTTAAGCATCAACTATTTCCAAATGATTGCTGATATAAATTTTATAAATTCTCTAAATTTTGCAGAAAACTTTATATATATTATCGATTTGTTTAGATTTAGAATATTTTAAAAATTATTAAAAAGTATCTTTCTTTCTGTTTTTTATTTGATCCAAAGAATCGTATAAACAACTTCCTTCACATGATTTTGATGATACATCTTCCATTAAAAATGTTTTTACTTTTTTAAAGGTTTAATTACAAAACAACAAATTCTACATACGATCTATATACAATTTCAGGGGTCCAAAAGATTTGTAGATTATTTTATTAAAAACCTTATAGAATATATTTACAAGAATTTCAACGACAGCAATTTCGATCAAATAAAACATTAATTTTTTACGTAATACAAACTGTACATTAACTAATAAATGAAAGAATGAACAAATTAGTTAAAGGTAAAGATTTTTGAGTTTTATAAATTTTTTATTTTTTCGAATTTTTGTAATTAAATTTATTTGTCATAATATTAGATGAACATTTTCTAATGCAAATTTAATTGATAAAATGTATTTAGGTTTTAATTTTAATAAGTGACTAACTTTCAATTTATTAACTCAATTAATACGTAACAACACAAGTTGAAAAAACATTATAGTAAAATTATAAATCTTGTAATTACTTGATTCCGTAATCGATATAAATTTGATGAAATTGATGAATTGCGATTTTCTATCGTTGACATACAAAAAACTATATTTATTTATAATTACATGAGTTAGAAGTTACGGACCTGATTGAAACTTAATTGTGAAGTTTTGAATAACACTAAATTTACAGCAGATTAGCTATATTTAATTAATTTAGTTTCTTTTACGGTAGATATTATTATCAAATGAATATTATTACGCAACTTTATGAACAAAAAATGTGTATTTCTTCCTTGTTTTTATATTTTTAAAAACGAGGAAATATATTTAAACAGAAATTAATTTCGATCCAATAATTTAACATAATATAATCCTATAAGTGGTATTTTATATAGAAATTATGTAAAAAGTCCGAAATATTAAAGAGTTTCTTAAGGTATCTGCTAGAATAGTTACTTACAGGTCTGATTATTCGTATTGTTCATAATATTGCCTAACCTATTAATATCATTTGGTACTGTCAATGAACGTACCATTTTAAATACTATTTCATCGCGAATTTTTAAACCGAACAGATAAACAAAACAAATGGAGCACAAAAGAAAAGAAAATGAGAAGCCCTTACTTTCACCCTTTCACCCATAAGCATACTTCTAAGGACACAAAAACGTAAAAAGTTTTGTTCATGAGAATAACTGATGTTACGTGAATTTACAATTCGAATTAATTTTTCTATTATATTTTATTTTCGGAAGACATTCTACAGTAACCTTTATTCAAAAAAAATATTGAGTAGTTTTAAACAAAATTTTTAATGTAAAAAATATGACTTCTCTCGTTGAATACATTATTTATATCAGTTACTTGCTTTTATAGAAATTATTGTAAAGAACGATCTTTATGGATCTTTCTTTTTCAAACATTGATTTTGATATATATATTCTTATTGTAACATTGTTAACTGTATTCATAAATATACATTACGGGAGTTAAAAAGTTAACCTCAAAAGCTGCTGGGTGAAAAAGAGTAGTAAAGTTGTACATGCACGCACATTCATTCACCTTAGGCACATTTACATACTCGATATAAAAGCACATCACAATGATCGTATCGACGATCTTAAAGAGTCTTTCATTTAAAGCAATCCTTCGATAGATATACATACGGTAAGTTCCCGAAGGTGCGGATAATCTTTACTATGATTATTCGACTGATCATTTGTAATCTCTAATTGTATTTGCTAGGAAATATAGTTTAAACATAAACACAAACATCAAAGATTATCAAATTCATTTTAGAATATTCCTTGGAACAACCTATCGTTTTTATTAGCTTTTTAATATTTATTAGTGTAGGGTAATTCTCTTTAACCTGTTTGTACTTAAAGCTAAATGATGAAACAATATTTGTATCATATTTTTCAATTAGATATATTTATATCAACTTTCTTCAATATTTTTTAATATTATCGACTAAACAAATAGTACCCTAAATCTTTTGATGAAGGATAACTAATACTAACTAAAACACGATTTAGAGAAGTACCACTACATTAAAATAAATTTAAACTCATAACATTTGATTAACCTTTTGAGCACCAAGTACCACTATAAAGACTCTTTTAATAGATAATGTTTTAAGATCAAATGTCATTATAGTGGCTTGTACTGTTGCTGCAATGAAACTCTCTTCACAAACTGTTTTCATGTCCGTGTAGAACATGCTTGTTAAGTAAATTTACTACCTGTGGACACTAAAGATCTGAGAATATTTAAAAATTGTGAGAAAACCGTCACAGTATTTCATGTCCTACGTCAAAACTGCTCGATCCATATTAGTGTTTCACGTACAATTTTTTGGTGTTCACAAGGTTAATCAAGAGAATTTCATTCTTTTGATTAGTTTATTAAAAATAATTGATCGGTCGAAATAATCGATATTTTAATGTAGTTAAAAGGACTCCCTTAAGTGGCCGTTCTTCTTCTTGAAGGAACGAGGGCAGTTTTCTTTTCAAGAAATCATTCATGTAGCATAACGCTTAGTCCAAAGTCGTGCTATACGATCGTGTTCTTCTCTATTTTGTAAATATTGTGTTGCTATACTGCCTACTAAAGGATCCGCTGAAACATATAACAAGTTTATTAGAACCTTTATTTTATATGTGCAATGTTTACTTTTGTTTACTTACAAAAATATAGTAACACTAATAAGATATAAATATTGTAATAATTACGTAATTTACACAATGTACAATAATCTTTCTGTATAATTAGCTGATAAATTAGTAAAAAAAAACAATATGTTGCAAATAAAGCTTGACCTATTTTAAAAGGAATGTACAGAATATTGTTATAGCTAGAAGCACTTCTAAGATTTTTAAATTGAGCATATAGATGAATTCATTAATCTACGACAGGGTTTCCCAACTTTTTTGGAGGACTGATCCCCATTTACAATAGCCAAATGAACTGCAATTTTCCATCATAAAAAGAACTTTTTAATAAGAAAAAGGAAATAATTTGAAAACAGTCATTTTCTAATACACGTTTAACTTAATTGAAATTTTATTATTCTAATATATTTAACATGCTTATAATTTATAATAAAAAATAACTTCGGCAAGCCTATCAAAAAACACTTCACGTCCTCTAAGTTGAGAAACACTAGCCTATGGACATGTTGATCTTCCAAGATCATTTAAAATCTACAGTTACTCACAAAATTGAGCGTACACCTAAGTTAGCAATGTTGATTAGCGGGAAAATAAACAAAAACGGACATTTTCAAAAATAAAACATAATATATACTTTACTTGGATATTTTACCAGGTAATCCTTAAAAAAAATTAATAAAATGAACTATTCATCTGTATTTAACACTAAACATAAAAATACTCTTATTTCGTCTTCATAAAATTGAACGTACACATATTAGATTATACAAAAATAACTAACTTAAACGTAATTTTAATATTTAATTGCGTAACCTTGTGCATCAATAACTGCCTTTAAACGCCTAGACATCGACTCGATTAAGTTTTTCGTTATTAAGCTTGGAATATTTTTCAATATTTCCTGCATCTTAACTTTTGCGTCTGATTTACTGCTAAATATACAATCACATAACTTTGATTTTAATTCCTGCCACAGGTGCTCAATTGGATTAATATCCGGTGATTGTTGGGGGAGGGGGGGGGGGCAATAATTTTGGAATGTTGTAGAGTAGCCATTCCTTGACAACATACGACGAATGCTTCGGATCATTGTCTTGTTGGAAGTAGTATACTGGTGGCATTTGCAAATTTTTCGGACGAACACTTCAAATTTTTTAAAAAAATATCGAGATATTTCAACTTATAAATGGTCGTTTCAATAAATTCAATGTTACCAATTCTTAAAGACATCCTTTGTTAATTTTGGAACACTAGTTTTCGGATCAATTTTAATTTGTCTTACTATGCACCGCTCATCCGCTTCACTCATTATTTTTTTTCCTCCCACGTCCTACTTTATTATGTTGAGTTCCACTGTATTTATAATTATCACTAATTTTCTGCACTGTGGATTGACTCCTTCTTATTATTTTACCAATTTGTCTTAACGATTTGCCTTCGTAGTGCAATTTTACTGAAATTTTTCGTACAGAAATATCGGTCTCTGATCTGTTGGAAGCCATGGTCCTAATTTTTACTAATAAACAATGGCAAATGATGAATAAGCGTAACATAGCAACGCAGTAACTGAACAGAGATATGGCTGAACAAATGCCGAATCGAAAACATGTAAAATAAATTTTACAGAACTCATTTTTTTTTAAACTAAACTAACTGTACACTCAATTTTCTGACGACGAAATAAGAGTGTTTTTACGTTTGGTGTTAAATATAGGTAAACAGTTCATTTTATTAAAATTTTGTTCAAAGGATTACCTGTTGAAATATTCAAATAAAGTATATACTGTGTTTTTATTTTTAAAAATGTCTGTTTTTGTTTATTTTCCCGTTAATCATCATTGCCAACATAGGTGTACGCTCAATTTTGTGAGTAACTGTATGTTTAATAAATAACCGAAAAGAATTCTTTAATTTGTGTATCCAAGGACTGAAATACACTATTACAGTAATGTAGGGTCGAGCCCGATCGTCACGCGTTCGCGTTTGTCTTCACAGAAAAGTGTGACGGCGCGGAGCCCAAAAACGACATTTAGGTCGCAACGACGAAGAAGATCGACGGCGACGCTTTATATAGAGGGTGTTCGGATGAAGCTAGGAGAAAATCGAAGGACTGACCCTATGCAGCATTCTAAGATGAAAATCAAGAGTAACAATATTGCGTTTGACACTTTGTTTATTAGTTATAAGCAATTAAAGAACGGACAACGTAATAGGTAATGTCAATGACTACGCAGTGATGTTCAGTTGTAACTATTTACGGAATATGGCTTACCTCTAAACAACTGTAGAAATGCACGTACAGTAGCTCCAAAAAGTATTCGTACACTGTATTACAAATAAATTCATTTAACCCTTTCGCTACGAGCGTCGCCTATAGACGACGTCAGCCATCTGACCTGAAACCCGCGATTTTCTTTTACGCATACTGCACATCGATTGCACTTGTCTCATTCTCTGGTGAACTAAATTATTAAGAATTTTAATTTGTTGTTGTAAAGTGTTGTTTTTAATTTTTAATTACATTTTTATTGATAATAATTGCAAAATCTTCCAATATGTCGTTGTATAAAACTTAAAGAATCGTACGATCAAGAGAATGACGAGGCTCCGCCGAAAGATGTAAGTCCGAACACCAGTTTACATAAGCGCGATGTGCACATTTTTCGGCGCAGTGCTCCGTTCAGTGCCGCTACTCTGGCGGCACGGTGGCCCGTTCAGCGGCGTCACTCCAACGGAGAACACTGCCGTAGCGAAAGGGTTAACTTTAACCCTTTCGCTACGAGTGTCGCCTATAGGCGACATCCGCGCGACGTCCTGTGTGTACGAGCGTCGCCTATAGGCGACATCCGCGCGACGACCTGTGTGTACGAGTGTCGCCTATAGGCGACGTCAGTTCGATACTTGACCATGAGCGCTGCGACATCGTAAAGATGTTTTTATCTTTAGGCATAATGCACATCGATGGCATTTGTCTCATTCTCTGGTTGATTCGTATTTGTTTAAAACAAGTGAAATATTAGCATGTAATTTTGTTCGGTCCTTAGTTAATAATAATAGAGACAATGGTGGTATTATAAGCTGGAGATATCAGCGAGATGTCTTCAAACATTCGATAGTGACGTAAGCTAAGGATAGCAGCGAGATATCTCAGATCATTTGAGATTTATCACACTGAATTAAATTATTGAAAATTTTAATTTGATATTGTAAAGTGTAATTAAGAATTCTTAAATATATTTTTATTGATATAATAATTGGAAAACCTTAAAATATGTTGTTGTGTAACACTTAAAGTATCGTACGATCCGGAGAATGGTAAGTCTGCACAGAAAGATATGCGTCCGAACACCACTTTACCTAAGTACAATATGCATACTTTGCGGCGCAGTGGTCCGTTCAGTGGCGCTACTTCAGCGGCACGCGGGCCCGTACAGCGGTGACGCTTCTACGGAAGACACTGCCGTAGCGAAAGGGTT
>JAOPTO010001296.1:0-43372 GCA_033822845.1 Tetrapedia diversipes
GCTCAGATTAGTAGAAAAACATAATTTGAACAAATGTCAATAATTATCGATTTTTTATTATTACCATCGTTAATGTAATGGTGTGAAGAAATTGATGAAATATAAAACATCGAAAAATAGTTATACACTATAACTTATTTATTGTAGATAACAGTATATGTATCGTATAATAGAAAATTCATCGTGGCGCCACGGGCAAGTCCTGTAAAACTGGTGTGGTATTCAACGGTGTTAATAAAAGGATTTTACAAGGTTTGTTTTCTCTCCCTCCCAAACCTTCTTTCCACCGCCCCTCTCTTGCACCCTATATCCTCCCACCACCCTTCTCTTCCACTGTAATTCTTAATTTCTCTCACTCGATACGCTCAACCACGTTCACCCAAGATTCCTCAGTCTCGTCTCGTCTCATCTCAGGTGCTGCTTATTCGAAAACACCCCCTCCGTCAATTCGAGCCCAAACACTTGGCGCAATCGCGTCCCCGCGGTACCATCCATCGAATCCTGGATCGATGTCGCTATTCGATGCTCCAATTCGACGCACACTTAACCGTGCTTCTTTCGCCGATTGTACACAGCCACCTCGACACGACGGATCCGTTCCATGCAGCGGGTTAATTTAATTGATCATCCGCTGTAGGGATGGCGATCTGGTTTCAGGGTCACGTAACAAAGGGGCTTGCGCAGTTATTGCACGGAACGAACCATGCCACGGCGTCAAAGGCTACGCGACCTTAAGGCCCTTCTACCCTGTGTGTGTGTGTGTGTGTGCGCGCGCGCGCGGTTTCTATAAAAGACGATGGCACTTCAACCGGCGGTGCCGTTCCCGATATTGAGTTTCCCGGTTCCCTCTGTTTGCCGCTCGAGTCTGCGTCGCCCACTGACGGATTATAGAAATAGGGGTTGCTACTCCGGCAATTATTGCCGCGCGATGTATCGCGTTTCCGATCCAAATATCCGATCCCCCACGACTTGATACGCTTTCACGCCGTCACGTGTATAGTCTTCCGCTCACTTGAAGTCTCGCGGCAGGAATGCGAGAAAAGCGGAAGGGATACACCTATTCTCACGCACACATTCAATTCTAGTTCGCTATTCGTCGCGGCAGTTACAGACACATTTGGGCTGACTGACTAGAGGAGGTCAAAGCGATAGAAAGAGATAATGAGAAACACGCGGCAGACAGAGCCCCATTGACGTAGACGTAACATATTGCTATTATACAATAGTTATATCTGATAGAGGACAATTCTTGCTAGCTTTTTTTACAATACGCTAGGAAAGCATTGGTTATGTAATTGACAGTAGGATTATTATATGCGGTGATGGTAATGTCAAATTTTAATACCTTTGGAACATTGTTCTCTTTGGGAAACATGGCTTAATAGTCCTTTGTAGAAAATGACTAGAGTTAAGTCGGATTACGTTATACAAAATATTTGATTCCATTAACCCCTTGACATACAATGACGAGTCTGACTCGTGATTCATTTTACGGGCCACTGTAGATTTTGACGAGTCAGACTCGTCAAGCGCTTTTTTCGGCGGACGCCGTGCAGTATACAATTAGATTACATAGTTGCTTCACTCGTGCGTCGATTCTTGTTTGTTTACAACGTTCGAGATGGTCCAGCCTATCACCTTCTCAACTTCAAGAACAAACAAGCATCGAACACGTAAGAAGAAACACACTGAAAGTAACATTCAGTTTAGTAGAAGTCTCGCACGGTGAATGAAGACAATATTTGAGTTTAGTAAAGATTATAAATAATCCCTGTAAAATGTATAAGTCGGATGCATTATATGAAAGTGACGATGATGGTACAATTGGTTACTCTAGTGATGATAATGAGAGTGACACCAGTCATCGAAGTGTTCATACCCTTGACTATTCAAGTGATAGTTCAAGTGAAGCTAGCCTTGTCCTACAAAATATTCGTAAACGTGCAAGACCCATATCAAGCAGTGATGATTCTGATGTAGCAGACGATGGATGGAATTGGACAGAAGAAGAAAATCTGAATGAAAAATCCAAATTTCAAAATAAAATATACTCTTTCTCAGCCTTCACGTAACCGTTCAGTTGAGCGAAATTAAATGGTATTTTTCGGTCGCATCAAGTTCCATTTAATTTGTATGTCAACAAGGGGTTAAGGTAAATTAATTATATTTCAAAATCATCTTTGTTACTCCACTTATAGAAAAATGGCCTTTTTTATATTAAATATAAGCATAAACAAAACCGCGGTAGTTTATAGTTTCCGAGTTTTATATTTCTATACATATTGAGATAGGGACGCAATTGAAAACTATTCCTACTACTATGGTTCAGAACGTGGGGCTCGGTGGGGATGGGCGGCCCAATCCCTTTTTGCCCCTGTGCTGTCCCGCGGGACTTCAAGTGAGTGGAAGACTATACGCGCTACGGGTTCGACCCTGGCTCTCGTCTCGTCGCTATCATGCTCTCCTTAACCCTTTCACGGTGTAACGCGAGAGGGTTTTGGAAAGGTGATCCATCGCGATATTTCGTGTTACATGTATTGTAAATCGTTACATTATCATTATTGTGCATCTCAACGGACGCTTCAGAAATATCAAATCAAGTCAATTTTTTTTTTTTTTACTGCAACACATAAGTTCAAACAATAATTCAGTTAACCCCTTGATGCACAGTTTTTTTTTAAAAAAGCCGACCAAAAAAGATCAATTGTTTTTAATGTAACAGAACACAATTTAGAACGTTGTCTTGGTAAGAAAATTAAAAAAATACAAAAATAATCAAAATTTTTATCGTATTGTAAATTTTATTGTCGCTCAAGTTAAGTCGAGTGTGCACGTTAAGGGGTTAAACAGGCAGCATTAATTCAGCTCACATCTAATTACATTTTGTCGAATTTTATGTATAACTTTATACATAATTTTGTATAAAATGGGCTATTGGACCGTCGAAATAAAAATTATTGTTGTTGTTGTTGCTGTTCTTGTTCTTGTTATTATTAATATAAATGTTATAAATTAATATATTATGTATTAATATAATGTTATAAATTAATATATTATATTAATATAAATGTTATAAATTAATATATTATGTATTAATATAATGTTATAAATTAATTAACAGCAAAGCTTAACCATAGGTTAAGGATTAAGGATTGGTTAGTCGATTTTGAGAATTTACGCATGGGTCTCGTGATCTATTATTACAAATATCAAATATTAAACGTTAAATTTCATGTTTGTTCTGTACGTGCGCGAACGTTATAAATTTTTATTGAAAAAGCTTCAATAGAAGCGCGATACGCCAGGTTTTTGACGCATTTTTTCATCGGATTTTGTTTCTCGTTTCACAGTTTAATTAATACAGCGGAAACATTACAGAACAAACGAAATCGATACCTCGGAGCGCTAAAAAATGATTTCGGTTTTCAAAAACACGCCCGATATTACGCGGATATTTATTTTCGACAATAAATACCACACCACCGGTAATTTTTTCGATTCGTGTTTAAAGTGTTCGGTCGAATTCCAGATCACGTTTTATTTTAATTGAAACACTGAGAATCCCGTAGAAAACTAAACGCACGATCGGATATTAGATTTCACGTTCGTTGGGAAATGATTCCGCTAACAGCAAATGGATTCTATTAACTCAGAGTTACTGTTGGAGCAAAGCCCGATAATTGCGATATCTTCGCTTTCTGTTAGACACCATTTACAGTGGCTCGAAAAAGTATTCGTACACCGTATTATAAAGAAATTCATCTACTTCTAAAATTCTAATTTCAATGAAACTTTATGCGTGTACAGAGTATGGTGTGTCCTGCGTGGAACAATTTTTTTGGCGGCAAAATATCTTTTAAGGTGGCTGATAACGAATTTCAAAGTTTCAGCGATTTTTCACGCTTTGAATACAAATAGAAAACGTTTAATTTTCAATACCCTATCGCCCTGTCATAAAAAAAGAACAAAGAAAAGCTTCTATTCAAAGCGTGAAAAATCGCTGAAACTTTGAGATTTGTTATCAGCCCCTGTTGCGGCCCCAATACCTGCCCGGGCCCTCGATAGGGGAGAGGGGTTGACGGGCCTACTCTTCCTGCGCGATGACAGGCTTGCGATTGGTCAAGCCCAGCTTTGGCTTTTCTGTTGTAGGATAAATGTAATGTTAATTATGTCAAACGCTCTCTAAGACTGCACCCACGATAACTATACGAAAAAGACTGAGGGTAAAAAAGAAGAAAAAGTTGCTGGCACCCCAGGTGCCCCCTCCACAGAGACCTCGGTCCAAGAGGCAACGATCCCTGATGCCGCGGTCGCCCAGGATCATCGTTACACTCTAACATTTTCGTATAAAGGCTGGACATTTCACCGCAGTTTAACATTACATTAAAAAATAGTCCAGTACAATCAAATCTCGCATATTTTCAATTGTCACTATCATCGGCCAGCCCAGCTTACCCTAATCATATCAAGACTACCAGTATGTGCTAAACCATTCGAAACGACGAAATTGGAAGCACGTAGTACGAAACAGCCACCTTAAAAGATATTTTGCCGCCAAAAAAATTGCTCCACGCAGGACACACCATGCTCTGTACACACATAAAGTTTCATTGAAATCAGAATTTCAGAAGCAGATGAATTTCCTTATAATACAGTGTGCAAATACTTTTTCGAGCCATTGTAGGATTAATTCTCGATAAACTGACGCTTGCTTACATCCGTCGAACACCTTTTTCCCGTTCGTAAAATTAATTCTCCAAATTCTGCTTCGCAACACTTTTACACGAACCGTTACGAGTAATTAATATTTATTTATTTATTTATACATAATCCGCACCTTTCGGTTTTGGATGGCTTCCGGTTACACTTACTTATTATTTAACTATATCTAGCCTTAACCTAACCTACCCATTTACCCTATTCTTCTCTCCTTATTCTACCCTATTCTAGTTATTATTTTATCATATAACGTCTTAGAACAAACATAAAACATAAAGACATGAAATTCATAAAAAAACGTAAAAAACATAAAACATATAAAACAAAACGAGAACCCAGTAACCTAACCTACAACTAGAATACATAAATCTCTTTTCCAATACTTAAATATCTACTTTTAACTATACTTAGTCCTATTGTTCTTAACTTTATCTACCGTTCTTTGGTCACTATCTTTGGTAACTATCTTTTGTTGTTTCTTTTCTAGGCTACATGCCTCCCTGAGCAATTACTTTGCCAAAGTGAGCTCAGTGTGTGACTTGTAAATCAGAAATCGTACGATCGATTCCCGTTGAATTCAATTTAGCAGGTAAAAATCCTGCATAACCTCGCCACCCCCCCAGGGTGGTGGGGGATCTTTTCGAAGATTTCCTCCACGTAAAAAAAAAAAAAAAAAAAAAAAAAGGCTAATGCCTCCCTACGAGTAATTAATACGTTTCACCTAACAGAATCTCGTATCGTTTCGCGCAACAGACCCGACCGTAACAAATTCGAGCAGCCCGATATTATTTGAAATCATATTTCACTTTGATTAATGTTCCGGCCGCACAATAGGCACGAAGGGGAGGGTAATGGGTAATGGCTAATGACAAAAAGCAATTGTTGCAGTCGAACAAAGGGTGGCAGGAATGGAGGGTGGTGGTAACAGAAAAATAACATCGGGGAACGTTCGGCGGCGGCGCTACACCTGTTACAACATTAATTCGTGCCGGGCAGTTCGTTGAAAGCAAAGGGTTGAACTATGTAATCGACGTAAAAAGGTGTTTAGAAATGTAAACCGCAATCGCGAACGGCAAGCTTCGTTTCTGCTTTCCGCTTTAATAATGCTTTCGCACATTGTTACGAAAGCGGGGATCCCCTTCAATTGGCATGTTTTGCATGTAAAGCGGAGAGCAGGCTGAATGATAATTAGGAAAAGCTTTTCCACGCACGCGATTCGCAGTTTCAATTACTTCTCATGGGGCTGGATTTCAGTGGAGAAGCTTTGCTCGTGGAGAACGCACCATTTTTGGAGCATCCAATGCATATTCAATTTTATTTTTATTAATACCCTCACGTTATAAATTTGTACGAACTACGGTGAGAAATAGAAAACAAGGTATCGTACTCGAATCATTTTTGCTTGATCATAAAAATAGGCAAATGCTCGGCTGTTTTCTTTTATTTACGGTCGATAAAAATCTGATCCTTCGGTTCTAACTACACCTTAACCCTTTTAGTACCGAACGACGATATATCGTTGCGTATGCCATGGCGCCTAACTATTCGCATCGCGAGAGAGCTCTATCTCAAAATAAACTTATAAAACCTTATAAATGTTTCAATTTTTTCTTTTCTTCCGTAATATGCTTCTTGTTGAATTTCGTAAATATCATTCTTACTTCCGTTTTTATAGGCTTTTTCTCAAACCTTAGCAAATTCGTTTAATTTGCTCGGTACTGAAAGAGTTAAGAATCTGATTCTTCGGTTCTAACTACACCTTAAGGTATTTTAACCCTTTAAAAAGAATATTTTAAGATTGACTTTGATAAAAAGTATTTCCCGTACCACTGTAAAAACGAATAAAAACCGCTGGTATTTTTCACATATGTACGAAAAGTTTGAAAGGGTTGAACAAGTGATCCATGAAAACTTGAATTACGAAGCAAGTGAGGTATTTTGGTAGTACTAATTTAACACTATTCCTACCGACACTTCACGTATACCCATTCCTACCGCGGCATTCCCATGTAAGACAGACCACAAATTTTTCTTAGAAAATAAACAATGAAAACAGAAGTGAATATTGAAAAATGTATTATTCGTGTATTTGAGGAAAAGTCTAAAGTTTAAAGGCGGTTCGATTACGTTGTATCTATGAAATTCTAATCGAAATTTTAAGAAAGTCCGCTACTGTATTTGAAGTCCTTTTTATATCTATGCGCCTAATTAATAATTTCTCAAGGGGGAATAATTAATTAATTAATAAGAAATAACAGTACGAATAAAATTTGTATTCTATGCTAATCAATAAATAATAATAAAAATGAATAGGTAAAACAATATTTGCGAATCATAAAATTATGTTTTACATTGTCCGCTACTGTATATCAGGACATATTTCAGATACATAGATAACGTTGAATGCACTTTAATAGAACACATTCAGACATGCAATTTTGCACTCTGATTATCAGGATTGTCGAAGTCAGAGGTTTAAAAAAAGTTATTATACTCATTAAAAACGATGGATATTTTTGCGTGGACCTAGTATTGGATCAATCTTACCCACCACTACCTGATAAAATTCACCATAGTGATCGCAATAGAAGAGCATCGCATAGAAAACATACAATAGGGCGTGTAGGGAAGAGCTATAAGTGTATGGATCAAAAAAATATGGAATACCGGTGGTTCAGGCGTTTATTCAGAGACACAGAATCACTTGAAACGGCTGCGTACACGGTAACAACGATATTTAACAATGACTGTCTGCCGTGCCTATAGATTTCCAAGGAATTAGGCCACGCTGTAGGCGAAGCAACAGAGAAACTCTGTTAAGTAAGAGGTGAATTTACGTTGCACGCGCGGCGCTGCAGAAAATACTAAATTCAGCACAAAGGATGCAAGAAATTCAGGTCGAAATAAAGAAAAGCAGCAACGAGCGTGTACAACGGCTAACAGTAAAGTAGTATAGGTCAGCTATAGCCGATTAAAGTTGATGAACGTCTGTTTGCGGGCCGAAATCCCGTTACGCAGCCTTCAAAATCGTTTCTCTTTGTTAACCGTGCATCAGTCGAATACAAAATAAGGTAATTATTTAGAAAAGGGGGGGAGGGTCTCATCGATTTCTACGATTTTTGATTATGTTGTAGAAATCAATATTTTGAACAACTTTTTCCTATACATATAACCGCCACTCGGCCTTAGTTTCTGAGATTATTGCAAAAATCTATTGCTACTACTACAATGAATATTGCCTATAGCTATGTGACTGTGGTAGCGTGTGTGGAAGCGTCGAGTCGCTGGTTGTTTATGGTTTCTATACATACATCGGGGCAACCGACAATGGACGGGTATAACGGGTGAGTTTAAAAACTCGATTCGAGTAGCCGGAATAAGAGAGCCTAACCCAAACCTTACTTAAACCTAACTATTCTACCTGGTAAATAATTTACTGGAATAGGTTCGTACACTTAGTACAATACATCTCGCCATGAATCACTCTTTGTTCAATTAAAAAATCAATTAGTGTATCATAACTGTTGCATATATTTAAATATTCATACAACTTCATTCTGAATTCTTTAACAGTAATGCGTTCAGTAACGAGATCAATGCAAAACTAGATTTAGCTTGACACATTATACATTATTCGTCGTTGGTCGCTATGCCGTTATTTATTAGAAACAAGAGATAAGAGACGATCGTGAGCTGACGCATACAGAGTCACAGACGCGTACATATAGATAGAATTCATTGTAGTAGCAGCAATCGTTTTGAGGAGAAATCTCGGAAACTAAGGCAGAGCGGCGGTTATATGTATAGGATAAAGTTGTTCAAAATGTTGATTTCTACAATATATTTAAAAATCATCGAAATCGATGAGAACCTCCCCTTTTCTAAATAATTACCAAAAAAGTCATCAGAGGTCATAGTAGAAGTCGTGGTATCAATCGTCGTCGTAGTATCAGCTTGTTGTCATAATCGTCGTTGTAATAGTCGCGGTCTTGGAAAAAATCGTGACAGTAGTTTATGTATAAACCCTTCGGCCAATAAATAATCCTACACACCCTGCCTTCTTCCAACTTGCTTCTCCTCCTTCGATCCAATAAAGAAAAAGGAAAACAAGGGGAACGAGAGTAATTCATGGCAAATATAACCCGGGATCGTTTCGTAGATCAGCATTATCGAATCCATTCGAACGACACGTCCATTTTCCCGCAATGGC
The DNA here is from genome assembly GCA_033822845.1 of Tetrapedia diversipes. NCBI lineage: Eukaryota > Metazoa > Arthropoda > Insecta > Hymenoptera > Apidae > Tetrapedia > Tetrapedia diversipes. The sequence goes on from JAOPTO010001296.1 coordinate 8,930, forward strand.
CTCCTCGCCTTCGACCCCTCCGTCAGCCGGACTATTAACCTTAGAACTCCTGAGCCACGATCTGTTACGCGAACTCCTAAGAGGGGGGGGGGGGGTTCTTCTTCGAACCCATACTTCTTTTTACACATTTATCCCGTAAAAAGTTGTAAGCTTTTTAATATGAAACTTAAATGTGTATACAACAATAAATAATTTTAAGAGAATTTTTTAGAAAAGAGAAATAATTCTAATTTAAGGTTTTCCAATTTGTGGGTTCGAGGAACCCCCCGCCTAGGAGTTCTAGGGTTAACATGGAACGGGCTCGCGAGCGGAGCGTTTCAATGCGCGGGGCCACGGAAAACTATTAGAACGAGCGTTGGGGGGTGAAATCTTGCGGGGGCTGCCTGGAAATCTGTGCACCAAGGGTAAGTTGAATTTTTATTACGAGTCGAGTGGACCGGCCGACGTGAGTAGCGCGAGACTTGAAGATGTAGGACGTGGGACTTTTCTTGCTTTCTCGGCGACCTCTTTTAGCGCAGGCCGATTTCGCTAAAAACCGCCTTCTCAAATAACTCCTTGGTCGTTTGGCCCTAAAAAGCTCGATTTTTCTTCCCTGCTTTTTTCTTAACGAATCGCGCGCTCTGTTTAAAACAGCGTGACCACGGGGAAGCGTTCGCAACTTGTTTGACGTCATCGTAATTTATTTTTCGAGGAGTTTAAACCCTGTGTGCTCGGCAAAGCGTATCATTTTCTGCAACGATCATTATACTTGCAGAAACTACGTTTTTCTTTGTTATTAAAATATAAAATCCTATTGGAGGTTTTATATTGCTGTGCATATCAACATTACACTGTTACATTTACATTTATACAAAATGCAAAGGACTTAGTACTCAATACGGCTATAAGTATTAGGTCGAGTAATGAGTAACTTCCGTTTTTTATGAGACATTTATTTTGCTCTCATTAAATAACAAAATTATATTAATTTATTATGTATTCACCACTATTATATAAAACCTTCTCCCATCTTCCTGGCAGTTTATCAATTCCTTTCTTGTAAAATGTGATTGGTTTGGACTGGAAGAAATTTTTGACAGCCTGCCTGACTTGCTCTTCAGAATTGAAGGTTTTTCCATTCAAAAAGTTTTATAAAGAACAGAAAATGTGGTAGTCTGTTGGGGCAAGATCCGGGGAGTAAGGTGGATGTGGTAAAACAGACCATTCAAGCTGAAGAATTTTTTCTTGAGTCACCCTTGCTGTATGTGGTCGCGCATTGTCGTGTAAAAGAATGACATTTTTGCGATTGACGAGTGCAGGACGCTTTTCATGGAGTTTCTCTTGCACTCTTTGCAACTGCTGAACGTATCTATCTGCAGTAACCGTTAAATTTGACTTCAACAACTCGTGGTGAATTATTCCTTGACAATCCCACCATACACACAATAAAATCTTTTGCCATGGATATTTGCTTTCGAATCTGATAGGGGTGGTTGATTCTTATCAAGCCACTGTCTTTTGTGGACTATATCAAATAGTTCAAAAATTCGATCATCGAAAAGACAGGGAAAAATCCTTTTTTATATAATTTCCAAGTCAGTTCGTTTCTGCCATTGTCATATTATTATAGTGGGCATTGCCAACACCAGATGTAATTGGAATTCAAAATGCCTATGCAAATTTTTGAAAGCTGCATGTAACTCCTGTTCTGCAAGGTGTTTCTGTGCTTTTAATCATGGACGAGCTGGAATTTTTATGATGCAGACCGGTGAAAACTTGAACGAGAATTATTCGAGCGGTTTCCCGAACTTTCCCAACAGCCTGTAATCTCTACCCGGAGAGTTCACCGCTTTCCATGAATTTATGATACACCAATCGCCATTGAAAAGCGGAAAGAAACCCACAAGCCTTCCAAATACTAATTAAACTTCGGTCCCTCCTTGCTCGTGAATAAGTAAATTGGATCCGAATGGAAAGTTCACAGATTCAGGACCTTAGGTGGCGACAAAAAATTTTCCCATTAGCCTGGCGAACTCACCTTCTATTAGCTTCTACGATCTATCCCCTACCTAAACGATTTATCCATAAGATATTGAAACAAAATTACGATGCTCATGCACTAGATTTATGAACATTTCTTGTGCAGCTACAGTGGCTACAAAAAGTATTCGTACACTGTATTATAAGGAAATTCATCTACTTCTGAAATTCTGATTTCAATGAAACTTTATGTGTGTACAGAGCATGGTGTGTCCTGCGTGGAGCAATTCTTTTGGCGGCAAAATATCTTTTAAGGGGGCTGATAACGAATCTCAAAGTTTCAGCGATTTTTCACGCTTTGAATACAAGCTTTTCTGTGTTCTTTTTTTATGACAGGGCGATAGAGTATTAAAAATTAAACATTTTCTATTTGAAAGGTTTTGCTTCATCAAGTACCAATACAAAGTTATCTTTAAAAAATGAGAGAAAACTCTGAAATTTCAACGCTGGTTTCAGTACTTTAAAATGGCATTTAGATGAAAAGAAGAGATTAATTCATACGTAAACTATTACGATCTACATACCCACAAAATTTTAACAAATACTTGTATCAGACTCAGAATTTCAGGGTTAAACGAATTTATTTGTGACATAGTTTGGAACCACTGTATTTCTAATATACATATCCTAAGAAATAGGTACATGTCATACAGAATTAAAAACTCCAGAGCTGAGAGGGAAATAGATTAAGATATACTCGTATGAGTCCACCGATAAAAGTCAACAAAAATTATTAGGAATAATAGTAATTTTTTTTTTAAATTTTGGTCGTACTATATGTTACAGACAATACAGATTAATATACGGTGAATAATTACTGGTCAATTATTTCCATCAAGTCCCCACACAGGGATACCTTAATAAGCAAAAATAAACTGAAAGTCCACCAATAAAAGTCAACAAAAATTATTAGGAATAATAGTAATTTTTTTTTTGCAAATTTTGCTTGTACTATACGTTACAGACAATAAAGATTAATATACGATGAATAATTACTGGTCAATTATTTCCATAAAGTCCCCACACAAGGATATCTTAACCCTTTGCACTCGAAAGGTGACTGTTAGTTGTCTAATAATATCGATTTCAAAGATTTTCAAGTGCAAAACATTGACTAAGATTCGCTTATATTAAACTTCATTTAGTTGAATTAAGTCATGTATTAATATTTACATATACAACTATTTAACCTCTGGGTCTGACTAATAAACAAACTAATTAAAGTTTGAAAATTTGCGAAACTATCATTTGACGACTAATAGTCGCCTCTCGAGCGCAAAGGGTTAATAAGCAAACATAAACTGAAAGTCCACCAATAAAAGTCAACAAAAATTATTGAGAATAATAGTAATTTTTTGTTTTCAAATTTTGCTCGTATTATACGTTACAGATAATAAAGATTAATATACGGTGAATAATTACTGGTCAATTATTTCCATCAAGCCCCCACACAGGGATACCTTAATAAGCAAACATAAACTGAAAGTCCACTAATAAAAGTCTACAAAAATTATTAGGAATAATAGTAATATTTTTTTTTAATTTTGGTCGTATTATACGTTACAGACAATAAAGATTAATAAACGGTGAATTATTGCAGGTCAATTATTTCCATCAAGTTCCCACACAGGAATACCTTAATGAGCAAAGATAAATTGAAACCTCCACTGTAACTGTTCCTTCGTTCATAAAAAAGAACACATGAAACCCGATCCATCGCGTCGAACGACAATTTTTCATCGCAACGCGTCCTCTGCAGACGACAAAGATATTTCGCGCTTTAGTGGAACGGCGTAACCAGGTCGCGGCAACCCCGTAAGTTGCTTAGTTTACGACGTATCAACTATCCGCGATTTTCCCCGCTGAAAAATCGAGCGCCAAGGAAAGCTGCAGGAAATTCTATAACCCCGGCGAATTCGGCGAGAAAGTGGAAGCGAACCGGCGCGCTGCGAAATTCTCTGTCGCACGAAAGAAAATTTGCGACGCGGCGCTGGAAATCCCGAAACGGGAACGGGATAAATTCGAGCGGATTTCTCGCGACTGCCAAGAACGAAGATACAGCTCTATCTTGTGCGTGGAACTCGAAATCGAGACGATTCGATCGCGTTCGGTGTTAGCTTTTAAATGCATATCGTTGTTACCATTCAAACGGCCTCAAAGTCATTAACCCTTTGCGGACGGAGCAGTAAAGAAAATAGTTACGTCGCGCATTTGTGTTATAAAAACTAAGCTGTATTTAAATAAGTCTTTCATAAAATCTAACAAAATCATAAACAAACAAATTTAGGCCAACTTGACTTCTTAGGCTAGTTCTACATTTTATAGAACATTTCCTATATATATTCGGTATTTTTTCATGTAATTTTCAATTTGATTTCTTCCATTCAAATAAGTACTCTTCAATTGGTAGTTCTAGTGTTAATCCAAGTACCCTTGCTGCCCATCCCTAACACGGGTAGCATTTAACACATCTCCGCGACTTTGGTTATTTCAATTCAACAGTGGTTGAGTTGAACGATAGTCGTTTGACCATTCGAATATTTCGACTAGAGAAGAAAGAAGATCGGACAATTCGAAATTAATTGAATCTCGAATTCGCGAATCATCGTTACGCGAATTATCGACGGCTTATTGGCGGAAAAGTTACCAAGGAAACTGGATATTAACGCAATAACAACTATGTGAACGGTCCGGAACTTTTAATCACCGGCACTCTTTTGTACGGGCAACCAATTACTTCGCTGTAACAAGAAATTTTCGCATCGGGGCTCGGCACAGAGGGCCATATAATCAAAGTACAAGTAAAGTTCCTTTTCGCCCGTGAAAGCGACGTCCTTATCCCGGTGAAAAGATTAATAATGAATTTTATGGAGTCACCGGAAGCCCATCAGAATCTTGTTACCGTGGTTCACGGCGGGGCAAACGGCTAATTCGAATGTCAAACTCGTGATTCGGTTACACAGCCGGTAACGGTAACGCGGGGAAATAATGGAAAAGTCGTATCTTGTTCTTCGCCCTCGTCGGAAGGAGAGACTTTCGTTTCTCTCTCTTTCTTGGTCGCATATTTTAACATTATTCCTACCACGACCGGTCAAATGACCGTTTTTAAAATTTTGATCAGAATTTCATATACACAATACAATTGAATCGCCTTTGAACTTTGGACTTTTTCTCAAATATACGTATAATACATTTTTTAATATTCACTTCGTTTTTCATTGTTTATTTTCTGAGAAAAATTTGTAGTCTGTTGTTGGATTCCTATCGTTCCTTCCTATCAACTATCCTATCGCAACAGTTATCCGTCCAATAGTCATCCTATTCCAAACACTGTACTGCTTGAACCCTCACTTTCTACTGACTCATCCACGTCCTTTGGCCGCTAACTCATCCGTACCCCTTGAACTCCAAATTTTCCTCATCCTATCTCATCCCTACCACTCTACTTTTCCTAACATTTAAAGGTATCAGATTCCAGATCACCGGCAGTTAGAGTTCAGTCCACGACAGTCCCCGCTCGACCTCACTCTTAAGAATAAACTTTTTAAATAAACCTCGTGTTACGGTATTTCTTCTCACCGGGAATACAACACTGTCTTACGTGGAAATGTTGCAGTAGGAATAAGTACACGTGAAGTGTCGGTAGGAATAGTGTTAAACCCATTCGACGGATCGGGAAACTAATTTTTTTTTCCGGCATCCCGGTTGAAGTCACGAAGTTTTTGTGACCAAAATAACCAAGTATTAGTCATTTAAACAATAATCAAACCACGGAACAGGTTGTTAAACAACACAGTATAATGATTACGAAAAATCTTTTCATTCTGTAATACTGTTTCGCTCCATATATGTATATAGTAAAATCTGTTTTTGTGTGGTGGACAGGGATCGCATAAAAGAAATCGTACAAAAAAATATTTGGAAATTTTATAAATACTTACATATTATAATAAACAACTTTGTACGATATACTACCAAAAATCTTTTTATGCGGCTGACAGGGCCGTATCGTTCACGTTTTATTGAACCATCTCCATAAAATACAACCTTTACCCTTATTAATCCTTTTTCATCACATTAACTCCCACGTCGTGTCGCATTCGACATTTTTAAAGCGTCAGTATATACATGGAACTTGTCTTAGTTTTTAGTTAATGAATTCGAAAGATCCACTGATATAAGTTACAACGAAGTTTGAAAGCTGTGTCTAATATAATTGGTAAACAAAATTATTTGAAATAAGTACAGTAAAACCTGTTTTTGTGCGGTGAATACGGACTGCATAAAAGAAATCGTGCAAAAAAATATTTGAAAATTTTATAAATACTTACATATAATAAACAACTGTCTACGATATGCTACCTAAAATTTTTTTTATGCGGCGCACAGGGACCGCATAAAAAAAGTCGCACTTAGAAAACACATTAATTATTTACGAAATAGATGAGAGAATGCTTTCAATTAAATTAAATAATTAAATTAGACCTGGAAAAATTGTAAAAACATTTAATTCTTCGTTGTACACATACACGGAGAAGTTTTCAAATTGTACATTAAATAGTTCACTGCTACTCGTCGTAATCCAAAACGCGCATCTTCTTGCGACGAATTGATCCAAAATCGCTTTCGTCGCTTGAAGATAGGATTTCGATTCCACAACACGTATATGTACATTGATAGGAAACATTGAATTGGTGCCAACGTCGCTGAGAATCATATACCGGATAAAAATAAATTGCACGAAAAATGTTGCACAAAAACAAAATCGCATCAAAAAGGACCGCACAAAAACAGGTTTCACTGTATACGGATCTGTATTCTCTTGTTACTGTTAATGCACCGAGTCTTTATCCACATAAATCACATAGAACGTACTTCGCTACGCTCATTCCACAAAACGAACCTTAAATCCTACTTACAATATTTATCATATTCGCTCGCCACACTCATCCTTCCATGCAAACATTGTCCACTCTCATATCACATATTCTATGACAACCGTATCACCAGTTTGGAAGGAACGTGTTCCCCTGTGTTCCCTTTTTCCTATCGGATTCCCTCTCACGCGTGTAATGTATGCGGTATATACGTTTCTGACGGGGGACGTGGCATTATTTAAAACTTTGTAACTCCGGAATCCGCGGATTAACCTATTTCCATGGCCGAGAGATTTACCTGTAACGTGACTTCGCTTATTCGAAACGTCACTTCCCCTCGAGCGAGCAACGCTACACCCTGGTTTCTTGTTAACGAACCCCCCGCCCCCCGATTTTCGTTTTTAGACGCTCGTTAACCCTCCGCCTGCGGTCCATGGGTCTTTCGTAACCCATGCTGAGAGTCTCTTGAAAGCGATACCGCATACAACGATGAGCGCTGTGTCGTAGGATAAAAGTGACGATCGCACTAACACATATACGTTTCCGCCAGAGTGTCGAAGTAACGAAACCGACGACAGTCAGTTTCTGACAACGCTTTGAAGAAGAAAGATGTGTAGCAAATCGAAACAATTCTTTATTTCAAAGTTTACTTTATATTTCCATACTTTTATTATTGTTTTAGCATTTTAGCATTATATTTTAGTATTTAATGTTGTCTTTGAGTAGACAATGATAATAAATATATAGCCGTGTGCGATAATTATGAAAGACCCATTTGCAGTGGCCATTTGAGAAAAATCCAGCAAATTTTATATAGCATACGTGACAATACGTAAATATACAATAAATATAGCTTCGACGTTTGATAATTCACGTTATTATTATTTGTTCCTATACGCTCCTATATCTTCCTATGAATCGGATGATTGTCACTGCATACAGTATCGGTGAGGACCTCGGTCTCGAGCGATCGTCACTTGGGTAGCGTAGCATTGGTGAGCCTCATGGACGGCTCTAAATATGGATTAGTGGAATATCCGTGAGGGTCTCGAAAGACCCATGGCCAGGCCGCCAAGCTTCAGTAGTCGGAGGGTTAAACTATATAATCTGCGTTAAGAAAATACGCGGAATGAAAAAAGTTGCCTTCCTCGGTAACTTCGTCGGAAAATTTTTATCTCGGTGCTGGGTAATTTTTTAAATTTCATCCCCCGCGAAATTAAGAAATTGCGCGAAATTTTCTTGCCTCGGAGGGCCAAATTTTCGTTTCCGGCTGGTTATCAAGAAAATTTTTAATGTTCGCTAAATTTCCGAATCGTTCTGAACATTTTGCGATTCACGTAACATGTTGCTTCCTTCGAATTAACCCTTAACCCTAGAACTCCTGAGCCTCGATCTGTTACGCGAACTCCTAAGGGAGGATTCCTCGAACCCATACTTCTTTTTATACATTTATCCTGGGAAAAGTTGTTTTTTTCCAAAATTTTTTGCAATGTCAGGATATGCTATAGTTTGTAAACAAGACGACATATGTTTTTGCGTTAAATTTGTATTGATTTATGTATATTTATAAAATTAAATACTATTACAAAATAGTATAGTAACGTGCAGCTAGTTTGAACTTGATTCTTCTGATAAACATGAATGGCAAAGTATAGTATTAAATGAATGTTTTCTGCAAACATGGTTTTTGCAATTGTAACAAATTTGCATTGATTTTAATAAACTATTATATTTTATGCGTCTGCTTTTAGCCTCCAGTATACACTGATAACATCTTCCCTTTTTCGTCGGTTCTGTATCTTTTGGTATTTTAGTTCGTAGTGTCTTTCCAGTTAAAGTTCCCAATTAGTTACATAGTTTCATTCTTCGTTCTGTAATTTTTATTCTTTGGAGAAAAGGAGAGTGTAAAGGTCCACTTCGCGTGATCGCCACCGTCATCTCGGCGCGTAATCAGTTATATTTCTTTTATGCTTACTAATTTTTTACACATAGCAACGGGAACTTTTTAATATCAAACTTAAACGTGTATACAATAATAAATAATTTTAAGAGAATTTTTTATAAAAGGAAAATGATTCTAATTTAACCCTTTGCACTCGGCTGTCCCCTCTCATGGGACACCGTAATCCTAGCATATGATAGTTTCGCAAATTTTCAGACTTTATATTACACACACACATACACATAGCAACGGGAACTTTTTAATATCAAACTTAAATGTGTATACAGCAATAAATAATTTTAAGACAATTTTTTACGAAAAGGAAATGATTCTAAATTAAGGTTTTCGCTACATAACGATCTCGGTACCCCTTTTGTCGCTGTCACCATCCACGAAAGAAGTAGAAGACACTTCACCGAATTAAATGAACATTCAAATCCTCTAATTATACCGCTCACAGAACAACACGATAATAGAAGATTAAAAAGAAAATGGCCAATTGACCTCAAATGAGGCTTAGGAGGTCTCTTCGATGGAAAAGCCCTCATAATGTCAGAAACGGATTATGTGTCAACATATCAGCCCATAGAATAAGAATTTTGATAGCTGATTATAATAAATAAATAAAAAAATTTAAGGTTTTCCAATTTGTGGGTTCGAAGAATTCTAGGGTTAACATTCTCCTAAAACCGTACCCACTCAATCGCATTCCTACAGTAATTCTATCAATTTCACGTCTGTTCTCTGTAATTTATAGAGTATAGCTGTTTTATACTCTTCATACGCATAAAATTAACATCACTCGCGGGACACCATGGTTGAACGCAGTCCGTGATGGAGTGATAAATCATTTTAATAGAAGCCCCATAAATCACCGAACCCCCGAGATAACGTTTGGCAACAACTCGAAAAATTAATTTTTTTCGTGCCCGCCGAATTAAAGTACACTTTGTTTCCACGTTATCTTGGCATCGATGCTGAAGAGGGAGAGAGAGGGAGAGGAGGGGGATTCAACAGAGGCGGAGATAAAGAAGAGGCTTCGTGCATTACGACATCGAACGATTAATCAACCGCAGCCCCACCGTTTATCAGAAAAACTGGACCCCGTTTTTTTTAGCCACGCTGTATCTCTTCGTCCATCTCCGAGTTTGTTTTGCACGAAACTTCGAACCGGTCTCTTCCTGCCCTGGAATTTTCTCCACCGGTGATTTGTGGATATTTCTCGCGAGACACTTTCGGCCGCGAAAAAATTGTGTTCATCAAACGAATTGAATGGGGGGAACGAGGTCGTCGAATGCTGCCACTTAGTATTGAAAGAAATATCGTTGTTTCGATCAGTGCCATCATTATTGTAAGAATGTGATCGAACAGATGCGAGGCTGGGAAAGTCTGAAGAGTACTTGAGTTGGGCGATTGTCGTGCGAACGCAGAATGTTTGGGCTCGAATGTTTCTAAGGCGTGGAAGATGAGAACTTGAGTTTGACTGTGAAGGCACAAAAAGTTTGACTATGAGGACAGAAAGAGTTTGACTGCAGGGGCAGAAGGAATTTGACCATGTGGGCAGAAAGAGTTTGACTGTGAAGGCACAACTCGACGAATTTCAAACACCGATAATACAACAAACCTAAATCGATAAATATCATACGCTGTAACAATTATGTAGGAATGCGATCGAGTGGATGTGAGTTTGGGAAAGTCGGAAGAGTACTTGAGTTGGGCGATTGTCGTGCGAACGCAGAATGTTTGGGCTCGAATGTTTCTAAGCAGTGAAAGATGAGAACTTGATAAAACAGTGCGACTCACAAGGGAAGTTTGCGAACCCGGAAATTCAAAAAAATATGGAACTTGGTGTACAGGTAGAGTAAATCATCCATAATACATACCTATTTTTTGTTCGTGCCCAATGTCAATTTTCAAGGGGTGATTTCACCCCTTAAAGAAAATGTAAAATTATCTTTGTCCTGGAATATCTCGAGAATGGTGAGAGATATTGAAAAAGAGTTGAAACAAAAGTTGAATGTTATTTTTATGTTTACAAGAATGTGTAAAAAGATTTTTCGAAAGATCAATATTTTTTTAAATTTAAGGTCTGGTGGAGGGGGTGACTCAAAAAATATCGATTTTTTAGATCAGACAGACACACATTCATTTATATATATAAAAATAAGATTTGCCGTTTACTTTTATTATTATTATTACTTTTACCATCGTTATTATTGCCTCATTATATCTGCTCCACTTTTTTTATTATTTTATGTTAATTTTTTTTTTATATACTCGTCTGAGTTTTATCTTTTCTACCCTGTGTAACAAAGGGCCTGCTCGTTAAATAAATAAATATTACGGTTGTTATTAAAAACCTCGGCAGAGAGTTCATTTATAAATTTCCCCCGTTCTTTTGTCAAACATTCTGTAATCCAATTAAGATAAATGAAGAAGAAAGGATCGAAGGAGAGTTGTACAACACGAGGTATAAAATAATGAGGTCGAACGTCAAACGGATACGGGATATTGTGGAATTCGTATTTTTCAAAACGAGGAAATTCTCCGGTAAACAGGTTTCCGATCAGAAACAAACAGGCTTCCATTTTTCCGGCTGTTTTGTTACCGTTACGTTTCCCCGGTATTTATTTTCCCAGACTCTTTCAACAGGATTATCAGTTCCCTGTTTTATCGCCGACCCTTGTTATTTCTTTTCCTTCTGGCGGCTTCTATTTTTCTTTCGCCCTTTTATCCCCGTTTCTGTTCACATTTTTTTGCCGGTTACACCATTGATCCGCCATGCAAAAATTAAATTACAGTTCCTCCTACACGCTAGAGTTGAAATCTCGTGTTTCTCTCTGCTGAGAAATTGTAGCTCGCGTTCTCGTGTAACGAACAATATTTCAAACGCTTAGAATTTATTATTCGTCCGTCAGTCACCGATTTTAGTTGCAATTTTAACGGTAAAATTCTAACGCCAAGTTTACGATTAACCCTTTGCACTCGAATTTAATGTGACCATGAATTACCGTCAAACTCGGAATTTATTTTTTTATTCAATCAAACCAAAATTTATCCAATACGTTATTAGCATACTTAGCGGTAACATTTCATGGGTGTAATTAAAAAATAATGAAAATTCCACGGTAAAACTTGTGATGTCGCATATGCTGAGACGTACTTACGTAAAGGGTTAACCCTTTGCACTCGAGAGGTGACTGTTAGTCGTCTAATGAAACTACCTTGACAAATTTTCAAATTCAGAATATTTACTAAGATTCACCTATATTAACCTCTTCAGGGACGATTTTTTAGAGTAAGAAAAAGAATGACTTAATTTTTTGTTTTATCACGATTTATTCATCCTATATTAATAGGGATACAAAGAGCAAAAAAAAAAATTGGGAAAGCAATAAAAATTCACAAAAAGTTTAACGTCCATATTTGTGCCCAGTGAGCGTTATAATTATAAACAACTAAATGTCCACATATGTGGCTAAGGACGTCAAGAGGTTAAACGTCATTTAGTTTAGTTAAGTGATATATTAAAATTTACATATATGTAGGATATGAGGATGAAGGGGAAAACACACGAGTCATAAACAAATAGAAACAACAGTTTATTAAAAGAAAAACACAAAATAAAGGTTAATTTATTTGAAGACGCAAGGAAAAGAATAAGACTCTGAGCGACACTGCTTTCCGCGACTCTTCTTCTTATGCACGCAAGAAAACGACTGCTGCTAAATTTGCCGGTCGCAACAAGTTTACCAAAAACAATTGACTATCGACACGGCGGCGAGCCGTGTCATCTTTGTAACGGCTATTTTACCGAAAAATACAATGTATCTCCAACGGTTATTCCGTGGAAGAATCCTACATATATGACTATTCAACCTCCAACTCTGGCCAATAAAAAAACTAATTAACCTGTTAACTGGGTATGACGAAATATTTCGTCATACCCGAAAGACAACTTCAATGAACATGATGACATTTTTCGACATGGAAATTAACCGTAATACGTTGAACGCATTACGTTTTATGTAGGTCTTATCTATCAAAACAGACGCTGCACGCACTCGTCCGCTCATACATTATGATAACACTTCAAGTTTGCACAATTTGGTTTCATTTTAGTCTGAATTTTTTCCCCGGTTAACAGGTTAAAGTCTGAAGATTTGCGTAACTATCATTTGGTGACCGGCAGTCACCTCTCGAGCGCAAAGGGTTAACACATTGTATGCCGGTGGCATCTGAGGCATTTAAAACTGTAGGTGAAGAAAATATTTAAAATTTTATACATTATTGTAAAACGCTAAAATTGGTTTGCATATTCATTATATGCAATTTAACGATAACGAAAAATAGAAACAAACAAATCGCCAAACAAAAGAATGTTGTATTATCGCAAACCCGGCGCTAAAGCAACAGACTTCCAAACCCGCGTTTTCGCTGGGCCGGCATACAATGTGTTAATAATATAATTTTAACGAAACGCTTTTCATCGAAAATCGTAAAACTTCACGACAACATTTTTTATTTGAAATTCTCTACAAAACGTAGGTTATAGTTATTGAGAAAAATTTCGAATTCGTTACTTGGACGATTTCGCAGTTTGGTGGACTCTGACTTTCGCGATTACTTTTCCGTGAAACGACCGATACCACTCTCAGGTTACCTGACATTTTTCAACTGTTCCCGTTGCCACGTGTTCCTGACTTTTCCGCGTTAGACCGACAAAATAGAAAAATCGAAAATTCAGTTTCACCCGGCTTCATAGTTTGTACCGTTTTCATATTATATCATAAGCAAGCGAAAAGATACGTTTATGCCGTTCACGATTGTCAATACACCTAAGTCTGTTTTTACACGGTAGATTGGTTCCAGAAGAAGCCGTGTAAAAAGAAAAAACGACATTGATCTTATACAAAAATGGGTGATTTGTTCCTAATCTCTAAAACCTATTAAAATTAGCGAAAAACAAGAATTTTTAAGCTAAAGGGGAATTCACTTAAATCTTTAAGCTAGTGTTCGCAAACTATCGATACTATCGATGGTTTCAGACTTTTTTCTTTCATAAATACTTTTTTGTGATATGAACATACTTCGCAAAAATTAAATTTGACAAAAAAAATTTAAGTACATAAAATTTCAAATCGTGCTAAATGGAATAAAATCGTGTAAAAAAATTAAAAATATTCAATTTTCAAACCGTGTTATATCAAAACCGTGTACAAAAAGACCGTGTAAAAACAGACTTAGGTGTACTTCGATCGTTATTTAATAACAAAAAAAGAAAAAAGTCGCGTAAACTCGCTTTTTAACCCTTTTTAAGGCAGAGGCGATATATTTACCACCAACAAAAACTTCAGCAAACTCAAATTCAGCTTGCATGTGACTCTGTTGACGGGCAGTGGGAATATTTTTACCACCTATTTTTCCAAAACTTCCGAAATAATTAGTGTTTTTCTTTTAAGTTTATTTTTGTTATATAAATAAAAACATGCCAAAAATATAAGCGCAAGTTATTTTATTACTCCGAATCCTTCTGCCTTATAAAGGGTTAATGATAAAACTGAATTTTACGCGGGAAAACAAAAGTGACGTCGTTTCCTCGCATGAACATCGATGGCGATCACGTTTCAATGAATAAAATAAAAGCTCGAAACAATGTAAAAAGAGAGTGAAGGGTATAAAAAATTATTTTAAAAAGCACGATGCTTATGACGGAGCGTTCGATATTTTTTTTTTTTGGTAGGATTATATTCACCAGCTCACGAATCATTAACCATACGTCGTTAAAAGTTGGCTGGAAATTATGCAAAAAAGTCAACGACTCGAGTCCACCGATACTAATTCTTAAAATTGTTCCACGGAGGCGGTTGTTAAATGAAGCTCGAAATTAACTTTATAATTAACATTTTTTTACGCGAATAACTTCGGCAAAATTACGTCACGCATCTAATTAAACGCGAGTCCATTTTAAAAGGAGGTTAGGTTTAATTTAAGGAAAGAAACGTTCAGCAGTAGAAATACGTAACTTAGTGAAAATCTTTCGCTTGTTTAACGTATTGGGTTGTTCTAAAAGTAATTTCGTTTTTTCCTAACACACGGCTTAATTGTATTTTTTCATAGTCAATTTCACGCTTAAGCCGCATGGTCATTATATATTTTGACAGCGTGTATAGCAAGGCTTGCTTGTAAAGTTTCGATTGATTCTACCCAGTAGTTTTTGGTTGGTGCCCTAAGCGTCTTTTAACCCTTTGCACTCCGAATTATTTTTCAACTTTGTCGTTAATAACTCCCTAGTATTTTAGACGCTTTATTATTGAAATTTACTTCGAAGATCAATTCCTTGAGCGGAATAACGAATAATTTTTTTTTATCAATTATATTAAACATAGCTCTTTATCGGGTATAAAGATATTTCACACATTTCAACTCAACTTTCCATTTTAATTGTATTGGGTTGTTGGGAAAGTAATTTCGTTTCTTCCTAACACAAGGCTTAATTGTATTTTCTCAAAGTCAACTTCACAGTTAAGCCGCATTGTCATTATATATTTTGACAGCATATATAGCAAGGCTTGCTTGTGAAAAGTTTCGATTGATTCTACCCAGTAGTTTTTGGTTGGTGCCCTATCAAATATGGAAAGTAAAAAGCAACATTTTCGGTATTTTTCACTTTTCTACTATCGAAAAGGTAAAAATGCTGTTCAAGCAAGGAAAAAATTATCCGTTGTGTATGGAGAAGATGTATTGACAGAACCCCAGTGCCAAAACTGGTTTACAAAATTTCGATCCGGCAATTTTGATGTTGAAGATGCACCACGTTCTGGAAGGCCAGTTGAGGCTGATGAAGACACAATAAAGGCATTAATTGATGCAAATCGGCAAATAACAACTCGTAAGATCGCTAAGAGATTAAATTTATCGAATTCGACCGTTCATGATCATTTGAAACGGCTAGGTTTAATCTCAAAGCTCGACATATCATAAAAAAAAACGAAATTACTTTCCGAACAACCTAATATTATAGATAAAATACAAACTGACTGCAAACTTTTATGCAAATTTGGATTTTTATGAACCTAGCTGCTGAAATGGAACAGTGATAGAGATTTCATCCTTCAAATATTGTAACCTATACGATACTTAGGAATTTTACACGATTGCAAGCATATTTCGCTTACATTTTTACATTTCTGAACTTCTAACAGATGCACAACGGTTTACTAATTAGTGTAGGATATGAGGATGAAGGGGAAAAACACACGAGTCATAAACAAATAGAAACAATAGTTTATTAAAAGAGAAACACACAAGAAAGGTTAATTTATTTGAACACGCAAGAAAAAGAATAAGACTCTGAGCGGCACTGCTTTCCGCAACTCTTCTTCTTATGCACGCAAGAAAACGACTGCCGCTAAATTTGCCGGTCGCAACAAGTTTACCAAAAACAATTGACTATCGACACGGCGGCGAGCCGTGTCATCTTCGTAACGGCTATTTTACGGACAAATACAATGTATCTCCAACGGTTATTCCGTGGAAGAATCCTACATTAGTATAAATAATTCAAGTTCGCGTTATTTCGCGTAGGTGAATTTAGAAAGCGAATAAAATTATCCAAAGAAAACTGCACGTTGTCACGTTTGGGGGATGAAACGAATTTTTATTCAGGTCCTATTTCTTTTAATCGTGCCCGGGAAACTGTGAAACTGCCTAAACAGGCGAGCCCAATTACGTGCAACATAATAAAGGGGTAATTAAGCTGTTGTACGTTTGGTACGGATGAAAACGAGCAACGGATACGCTCGTTACTCGCTACAGACCGAATCATATTAGACAAGTGGCGAGTTTGACGGAAGCCAGTTACAATGGTGTAACTATGGTGTGTTGCCAGGCATCGCTGCCTAGCTTAATTAGAAGGCGTTCCAGCTGACATCGTGATATTTCTCGGCTCGAGCCATTAGATACGAACTAATAAACGTAATAATGTTACTCACGTAGCAGGGTTCGTCGCGTTTTGCGCTACAGTCTTGTAGAAACTCACCTGGAACAAGAAAACAGGGCTTCGTTAATATCCTCTCCGCTTACGTGACTTTCAGAGAGTGAATTAAAGCGGCGAAGAATTATCAGCCTTCACCGTGCGCGGCAGAAAATTATTTCAACTTTCTGTGCTTCCGTTTTTGAGCAAACTTTTTCCTGCACACCACCATCTTACAAGTAACACGTACATGTACAGTGGTTCCAAAAAGAGAAGCTTGAAAATGAGCGTATTTTACAGTATATTCAGTTATTTAAATATTTACAGATTTCGCTATTGTTATATATAAAAATACGATTTATGGTAATTACAACACCAAGTTATAATTATTAGTAATTTAATTCGGTATGGTAAATTTTTGAAACAAGGATCCACGCATAAACCTACGTTACAACTTTTGCATTCGTGTATACAGTGGCTCGAAAAAGTATTCGTACACTGTATTATAAGGAAATTCATCTGCTTCTGAAATTCTGATTTCAATGAAACTTTATGCGTGTACAGAGCATGGTGTGTCCTGCGTGGAGCAATTTTTTTGACGGCAAAATATCTTTTAAGGGGGTTGATAACGAATCTCAAAGTTTCAGCGATTTTTCACGCTTTGAATATAAGCTTTTGTGTTCTTTTTTTATTACAGGGCGATAGAGTATTAAAAATTAAACATTTTCTATTTGAAAGGTTTTGCTTCATCAAGTACCAATACAAAGTTATCTTTAAAAAATGAGAGAAAACTCTGAAATTTCAACGCTGGTTTCAGTACTTTAAAATGGCATTTAGATGAAAAGAAGAGATTAATTCATACGTAAACTATTACGATCTACATACCCACAAAATTTTAACAAATACTTGTATCAGACTCAGAATTTCAGGGTTAAACGAATTTATTTGTGACATAGTTTGGAACCACTGTATTTCTAATATACATATCCTAAGAAATAGGTACATGTCATACAGAATTAAAAACTCCAGAGCTGAGAGGGAAATAGATTAAGATATACTCGTATGAGTCCACCGATAAAAGTCAACAAAAATTATTAGGAATAATAGTAATTTTTTTTTTAAATTTTGGTCGTACTATATGTTACAGACAATACAGATTAATATACGGTGAATAATTACTGGTCAATTATTTCCATCAAGTCCCCACACAGGGATACCTTAATAAGCAAAAATAAACTGAAAGTCCACCAATAAAAGTCAACAAAAATTATTAGGAATAATAGTAATTTTTTTTTTGCAAATTTTGCTTGTACTATACGTTACAGACAATAAAGATTAATATACGATGAATAATTACTGGTCAATTATTTCCATCAAGTCCCCACACAGGGATACCTTAATAAGCAAAAATAAACTGAAAGTTCAGTAAATACTTTTTGGAGCCACTGTACGTATCTTGATTTCGAAAACAAGGTAAACCAAGAAAAACGGAGCACCTTATAGTTTCACTTTTACAAGATTTTTTTAATGAAACTTTGTACAGGTAAGCGTCGATTAATTCAGCTTTAACAACATGCTATTCTGTTTGGCGCGAGATTGTAAAGTAATAAAATAATACAGTGGCGTCGAAGAATAAGAAACGAAAGAGTTTGCGGTTTAGAAGTTCGAAGTTACACCTTTCAAGCCGCAACAGTAGCAAAATAGAGAATCACAGATTACAGTTTCGTATGCAAATTAATCTTCGTATGTCTCAATCTTCGACTCGAATATCTTCGCGAAAACCAATTCGAGGCAAACTTACGTCCAACCGTTTCTCTGCTCGGCACCGTGACACCAGAAAACCCTCCAAACGAGACGCTTGAAGGGGGAATCGGAGTGCGAGAGGAAAAAAATGGAGGAAAATCAAAAAAAAAGCGTCGCGTAACCCCGTTATATACTCCTGTAAGCCGGGGATCGTAAAATTCCGACGGACGTGGAAAATTGCATGCCGGGGCAGGAACAAGGAAATACAAGTCACGGGAGAAGAGGAGACGGTAAAAGGGAAAACGACGTTACGTCTGGAACCGTGTAACGGCGACCGCGCGAGTCCCTCGGGAAACTTCCGCGGAAGCGCACCTTTTGCGTCGCATTCTTCCCCCCTTTGTTCCCGGGCACGGACGGCCAGGGTGACGAACACCTTTGTACCTGCGGCTCCACCGACCATTAACATCGATCTCGACAACGACGAGGATGACGACGGGGATGAAGACAATAAGGACGATGACGACGACAAAGATGATGAGGACGATGAGGACGAGGGCGAGGACAATAAAGACGATGAGGACGACGACCACGACGACGAGGATGACGACGAAGATGAAGACAACAGGGGTGACGACGACGACGACGAAAAAGATGAGGACAACGAGGATGACGACGACAAAGATGACGAGGACGATGAGGACGACGAGGATGAAGACAACAAAGACGACGACGACAACGACGAAGATGTGGACAACGAGAACGACGACAACAAAGATGATGAGGACGATGAGGACGATGAGGACGAGGGCGAGGACGTTAAAGACGACGATAAAGTTGACGAGGACGATGAGGACGATGAGGACGAGGGCGAGGACGATAAAAGCGACGAAGATGACGAGGACGATGAGGACGATGAGGACGATAAAGACGATGAGGACAACGACCATGACGACGACAAAGATGACGAGGACGATGAGGACGACGAGGATGAAGACAACAAAGACGACGACGACAACGACGAAGATGTGGACAACGAGAACGACGACAACAAAGATGATGAGGACGATGAGGACGAGGGCGAGGACGTTAAAGACGACGATAAAGTTGACGAGGACGATGAGGACGATGAGGACGATGAGGACGAGGGCGAGGACGATAAAAGCGACGAAGACAACGATGACGACCACAAGGACGATGAGGACGATAAAGACGATGAGGACAACGACCACGACGACGAGGATGACGACGAAGATGAAGACAACAAGGGCGACGACGACAAAGATGACGGATGATGAAGACGACAAAGATGACGAAGACGATGAGGACGAGGGCGAGGACGATAAAGACGACGAGGACGACGATAACGAAGGCGATGAGGATGAGGACAACGAGGACGACGGCGACAAAGATGACGAAGACGATGAGAACAAGAGCGAGGATGATAAAGACGACGAGGACGACGATGACGAAACAAAGATTACGAAGACGATGAGGACGACGAGGACGAGAGCGAGGACGATAAAGACGATGAGGACGACGATGACGACGACGACAAGGATGAGGACGACGAGGACGACGCCACAACGCGAATGTCGGCCACGATTCCGATGTAAATTGCACGCGGCGAGAATTCTCGCCCTGCCTATCGAGCAACGCGAAATACCTCACGCAGCGGGGAATTCAAGGAATGATCCCGTGAAACGATGAAAAGATGAGCGGAACCGAATATTTATCCCGTTTCTCGGGTTTATCCGCGGTGTTTGAACGTTCGAGAGCGCTTGGGTTTTATCGTGCGATAATTCAGACTAAGTTTGGGTCAGCTGAAATTAGATTGAGGTCGGGTTGGGGTTAGTTCAGATTAGGTCAATGGTTATTAATCTTTTCGAAGCAGAAAACGGTTTGGATTAAACGAAAGATGTGTGGAACGCTAAGTCGTGTAAGGTAACAAACCAGTCGAAGCAGAAACAAGTATAATACATGTATCTTCTAGTAAAACTAACAATCTAAAAACCTTGTTTGATTTATTTAAGGTCGAAACCAAAAAAAAAGAAAAACTGAGTTCAACAATGAAAATGAAATTATACATTCCCTTTTGGCTTACCCAGTTGCGCCATGGAAATGGCCTTTTATTTAACGTTGCATTGTGACGCTCAAGGGCGCGTAATCGCTGTTTTACACTCTAAAATGGAATTTTAATAAATAAAAAAAAAAAACAAAGGAGGAAAAGTATTCCATAAAAGTCCATCGCTTTCAACCGCTCCGTTCTCTCGAACAGTACCTAACGCAGCGTGAACAGAGGAAACACGAAAATAGGACGTGCGCACTTTGTAATCCACCTTTCCCAATTCCCCTTCATCAGCCAGAAACCTCCCTACCTAATCCTCGGCCGGGGCTTGCTTAAAAATAACGCTTCCAATTAGCTTTGAAACATTTGCGAAACCCGCCGCCGCGACCTCGATACCAACGTGAAGCTGCAGAAGGGTTCGCTCGAAGGGTATGAACACGATTTATTACAGATTTTCCGAGTCACTTCACCAAAAGGCGAGCCTAACGCTTAGCTTCGTCGGTTCTGCAATAACGGTCGCACACAAGTTTCGAACCGTTGCACGGGTACCGTATTTCCAACTCACGTGTGAACATCGAATACGTCCCGACTATGGCGCAGTCAATTTTCTAATTACAGATTACTTCGATACTCCGGTTAATTGATTTCACGTGCCGTTATATTTAATAGGAAAACTGGATTTGTTGACGGGACCAATTAACCGGTAGCTAGTTTACACTTCTAAATACTGTTTACGATTACAAGCACTGTGTTTACAAATGGTGAGCACCGACCGAATTAGGCGAACAAGTGAAATTGATTATCGGAAAAATGTAATTTGGATTATACGTCGTTTCATTGTAAAATAGCAATTCATTCGACTGAATGATATTCTTGGGTGAATAACTGTTGTGTCGCAGGCAATGTAGTGATGTATCACTTATTAAATTTTTGCAGAACTATTCTCTTAACTCGTTGCCGCAAATGACGTCTATAGCCGTCCGATCTTTGGCGATACGTAGGCAAATGACGGCTATAGTCGTCCTGGACATCTTAATCAATAAAAAAAAAAAGAACAGCGTTAGTACGAAGTGTACTAACACATACACTTGTTAACACTATTCCTATCACGGCATTCCCACATAAGACAGACTACAAATTTTTTTCAAAAAATAAGCAATGAAAAAAGAAGTGAATATTGAAAAATATATTATACGTATATTTGAGAAGAAGTCTAAAGTTTAACCCCTAGGCTACTGTGGACGCCTACAGGCGCTTATAAATTTTGCGTTTGTGACACTGAAAGCGCCTATAGGCGCTTATTCCATTGTGATCGCCTGAGACTAAGGACGCCTAAAGGCGTTCGACGATTTTTGACTTTCTGACACAGAAACCTCCTAAGGGGCTCTGATATTTACAGTAGCGATTCGGTTCAGGATACAAAGAAATAAATAATATTCTTTTAATGTAGTGAAATTCAGTTTTTTCATTACTGAAATACATATGTTTTCACAAACATGCATCCCTACTCAAAATTTCACCTGAAGTTCTTGACGTACGTCGTAACTAAATTCCTACCGTATGGTACGACCGATGCGTCTCAAAATCTGCCGTAGTCAAAGGGTTAAAGGCGATTCAATTACGTTGTATCTATGAAATTTTAATCGAAATTTTAAAAACAGTCATTTGGCCGGTTGTGGTAGGAATAGTGTTAATTATTGAGTAACACATCTAGAAAAAAAGTTATAGCATGCCAGACCGCATATTAATTGCTTCTTTATGCGGTTATTATTATACTGTTTTATAAGCAAAATAACTGATTTTCTTGTGTTAAGATTACACCTATTTACTCTCTTTTATTCACAGGAATCATTTTGAATTAGTAAAGCAAATGCTGCATAGTCATCACGACGATCATAGCCGTCATTTGTTCTGGGAAGAGAAAAAATGACACGATGAGCAAATGACGGTTATAGCCGTCGAGAGTTTTTTTGGAAAAACTGTAGTCAAATGTGATAATTTTCACTTCTAAACGTATGACTTACAATTAATTCCATCTGGTAGTCATAAATAATTGAAAAACAAAAAATGTGTTTCTGAGCACGATCATCAAATTAACCCTTTGACTACGGCAGACTTTGGCACGCACTGGCCGTACGGTACGGTACGAATTCACTCGCGACGTCCACTGGGTACGGCGAAATTTTTCGTTAGACATACATTTCTGAGGAAGTATATTAAAGTACACCTATCCCCCGATTTACACTGAAGATAGGTTCCTTAGAAAACCGTGTAAATCGAAATCGTAGATTCTTATACGTAAAACCGTGTAAATCGAAAATAAACTAAAATGTGCATAATTCAGTCATTTATTTCAACGTAAAATAAAACTAAATATATCTTAAAAACATAAAAGTAACTGTCTATTTTTAAAATGACAGAAATATAAAAGTATATGTATGTAATTCATTTTACATATAGAAACGAGAAATATAAATTAAAAAATTTAACCAGAAATTTAGTTACTGTTATCACTTTCGTAGACTCTTAATCTTTTATTCCTGATTGGTATGATATCACTTTCATCACTCGATAGTGGTTGATGCGATTCAAGTTCGATGTTAGATGAATTAGAAACAACTTCAGATGGGCGAACTTTGGTAGTGAAATCCGTAATTAACAATTGTGTTTCATTTTTGATCAAATCTTTATAGACCTCCTCATATTGAGTTAAGCGTTTATTAATATCTCGCTGAAATAGGAGAGCTCGTTCAACATTCGGGTCATTTTGTAGAAAATGATTACCCAATTGTCGCCCTAATTCAAGCAAATTTAAAAACCGTGTAAAAGTGAAATCGTGTAAACCGAGTACCGTGTAAATCGGGGGATAGGTGTATTCAAAATACTGAAATTTATTACATTAAAGGAATATTACTTGAAGTGAACATTAATTTTAATCGGACGCCAATAGTCGTCAACAGTACCGGGAAGCCAACATGTGTCAAACGCCAATAGGCGTCAACAGTACCGGGAATCCAACATGTGTCGGACGCCAATAGGCGTCAACAGTAGTCAAAGGGTTAAAAGCGTGCGGCAACGGGTTAAAGGCGCCAGGTAGCAAACCCTTAAGAAGGGTAAAAAAGAAACAGAATGGGGATAGATTAGAAAGAGGTACAATTAGAGAAACAGCGTAGGAAAAGTGGGAGAGAAAGTGAAACGGATGTACAAGAAGGGTTTGTACAAAGGGATGACCAGACTCTGACCAAACCCTGGCGGAAACTTATTCAAGGAGGCAATAAATTACTCGTAGAAAAACGTACAGAAAGAAAAGAATTCCCGAGAACAGTATTTTTTTTTTTTTTTTTTTTTTTATGTGAGTGTTTTAACGTCGCATCGACTACCAGGTCATTAGCGACGGTTTAATAGTGGGTTAGATTTTGTTAGTTAAGTCGGAGTCGAATAGATATTCCAATGTATTTTTTATATTCTTTTCTGAAGTCAGTGCCGTGTGGGGGATAATTTTATGCTTTTTCCTGTAGGCTTCGAAATTTATACAATCGTATAGAAGGTGGTGAACAGTAATTTTGGTACGACAGGTATTGCAGATTGGTGGGAGAACAGTATCTTGTTACAACGTGTCTAATGTGAACGGACATTATCCAGACCTGGGTGAAACATTCGCAAAAATACAGTGACTCCAAAAAGTATTCGTACGCTGTGTCACAAATAAATTCGTTTGACCCTGAAATTCTGAGTCTGATAGAAGTATTTGATAAAACTTTGTGGATATGTAGATCGTAATAGTATACGTGTGAATTAATCTCTTCTTTTCATCTAAATGCCACTTTAAAGGGGTGAAACCAGCGTTGAAGTTTCTGAATTTTCTCTCATTTTTTAAAGATAACTTTGTAATGGTACTTGATGAAGCAAAACCTTTCAAATAGAAAACGTTTAATTTTTAATACTCTATCGCCCTGCCATAAAAAAAGAAACCGAAAAGCTTGTATTCAAAGCGTGAAAAATCGCTGAAACTTTGAGATTCGTTATCAGTCCCCTTAACCCTTTATAAGGCAGAAGGATTCGGAGTAATAAAATAACTTGCGCTTATATTTTTGGCATGTTTTTATTTATATAACAAAAATATACTTAAAAGAAAAACACTAATTATTTCGGAAGTTTTGGAAAAATAGGTGGTAAAAATATTCCCACTGCCCGTCAACAGAGTCACATGCAAGCTGAATTTGAGTTTGCTGAAGTTTTTGTAGGTGGTAAATATATCGCCTCTGCCTTAAAAAGGGTTAAAAGATATTTTGCCGCCAAAAGAATTGCTCCACGCAGGACACACCATGTCCAAAGTTTCATTGAAATCAGAATTTCAGAAGTAGATGAATTTCCTTATAATACAGTGTACGAATACTTTTTGGAGCCACTGTAGAAAATACGGTTGTGCCTAATTTATGGTGGCGAACGACTTGTCACGTAACAATGTTGGATTTCCGTATCATAAACGCGATTGGTTTATCAGAGGGGATAAAGAGTGAGAGACGGATTAGAATAACGGCGGATCGAGGAAGAATCCTGATAAGGCTTGCAAATTTTCGCGTTATCTTTGGAACGCGATATTCAGCCCGCCTCTCCTTGGTTAGGCGATATTGGTTAGCGCTAAATTATGGCCCCGATGCGGTAGACACCAAGCGCGCCGGCGCTACCCCGCCAAGTTTATTTTGGGTCATTCAGCCACGATTTACGTTGACGTCTGCTGAGTATGTGTGCGTGTGCGCTTGCACATGTGCGCCTGTACGTGCAGGGACAATAAATTCGTGGCGCGAGGCGAGGCTTGCTGGGAAACGCGGGTCATGGTGTAAGGAAGATCGTCGACGGATTGCAGCTTGTGTTTACAGGGCTGCGCGAACGTTCCCTGACGTGTACCTTCCTTCTGCGAGACATGCTAATAAAGCGAATGCTTCTTCGGATTTGAAGATCAAATTTTTACGCCGTGAACCTTTCCCTTTAACCCTTTCGCGGCGAACACCGCCTTTTGGCGCCCCGTTCACTTGTTATCAGTAACTGCCCAATAATGTCCATTAACCGTTTGCGTACCTGGTGTATCGGCCACCCCACTGGGTGGAAGGAGTACCTTGAGCGTTAGCTTATACCTCCCGCCCCCCTCCCAAACTGGGGAAGGGGACTCCGAAACTCTTTCCAACGAAACCGCCTCGGTTCTGGACCTGGAACAACCGCCGGCGTCACCTTTTTCATCGGATCACTCGCCCGAGGATCGAAGACTACAGCTTGACTCTTGAGAGCGGGTAACCGAGGCAACTCGGTCGGTAACGTCGCTGAGTCCACAGTGATGCTCAAGCGTCGAACCGTCCGGATTAAACGATATCTTTAACTAGTTATAACTCGTAAACAAAGCCTCAAACGCAAAATCGTTACTCTTGATTTTCGTCTTAGAATGTTTCAGGGAGTTACTCTTTCAATTTAAGCCCAGGGCTGTCCGAACACCCTGTATACTTATCATAATTGTGTTACAAATAAAATTAGTATAAATTATCTCCAAAATCTTCTTTTAATTAGAAAAGTGTCAACCGTTTACAAGAAACATAGCCGTCACCCAGATATGGGTGACGTGGCGTTCAACGTGTTAACGGTGCTTGTTGAAAAAAAAAAATAATAATAAACAACAGACATGACAATTGCCAGGGAAAAATACTCGACAGTCACTATAATCGCTCGTCATATGTATTAAACAGTGTATACTACGCGAATTGTATGCAGAGCGGCTATAGCCGCCCGTAGTACGTAAGTGGCATTTTATGTATGTAGGAAACAATTAATAAAAGATTATATATTTTAAAATAGTACAAAAGAGAGTTAGGTTACAATTACATGAACATTGCGCACGGAATGAACAAAGGATGGACGTCTTCTGTCAAAAAAAAAAAAGCATTTCGTGACAAAATCGTTTTTACAACTCCGTTTCGCTCGCTCACGATCTTCTGCCCTTCGCGCAGGCAGTGCCGCCCCACGAAATAATTTCGCCACTAAACCTTCATAATCTTAAATCCTAATTAGTATAAATAAAACTTAATAAATCTATGGGTAATTTCTGGCTCCTACATGTATACTATACTATATACTATAGTCGGCCGTAGTATTGAAAGGGTTAACCACTCCGATCACGAAGGTGGAAAACGCATACACGAAAATCGGTCGAATTATTTAATTTGTCGGAATTTTTCAGCCCATTATCCGAACGATCATTAACCCGGAGGCTGCGCATCATCCAGCTGTACATTTATTATAAGATATTGCAGTTTCAACCACGATTGTGCCGATCCCTGCATAATTAATATAATAGCTGTGTTTTGGAGTTCAACTCGTGTTCCCGAATAATTTAATGTAGGCGAATCCTGAAAATGTAGCCCCTCTTTATGTAATCCATGATACATCATCGCGTCGAATACTGTAATCATTAATGCTGGCTTATGCAATCTGCACGCATTCATTATGAAGTTGAATTACACCATCTACCGCTGACGCGCTTATTTCAGGCAAAATAACATGTCGATATGTAGAAAGAATCTATTGTTACCGTATGTATTATCGTTCTGTATAATGTATGCACGTGCACGTTTATGCCAGTCATTTGCTGAACGTTCCGCCATTGAATTGCCGCAACGCAGAATGTAACTTCTTTCGATAAAATCCGAATCCCACGAGAAGAACGTAGAATATACAAGGTGTCCCAGTTTTTTCCCCGCACAGATTTACCAGCAAATATTATAGGAAAGTTCTATAAAATGTAGAACGGAAGATGGAATTCAGGTGTGAAAAATAAAAGTGAAGCGATTAAAATATTAATAAAAGTATATTTAAAACAATTTAACAATAACAACTTAAACGGCTTTACAACTTAGCAAGCTTCAACACTCTTTCTACGTTCACAATCAAAACCTTTCTTCTACGTTAGTCAAAAGCTTTCTCACTCTACGCATTCGGTCACGACCACCCAGAATTTCTCAGTCGCACTGTTTTCTCAAGTTCTCATCTTTCACGCCTTAGAAACATTCGAGCCCAAACATTCTGCGTTCGCACGATAATCGCCCAACTCAAGTACTCTTCAGACTTTTCCAAACTCGCATCCGCTCGATCAGTCAATTTCTAGAATGTATTTCCTTGCTTTTCAACCCTTGGCCTCCATTTAACTTAATCCAGTGTTTTCCTTTTTTGTGCCATGCCCCACCTTAACCTTTCTAAAGTTTTTATGCCCCCCCCCCCTATGTAACATACATAATTTTTAACATTAAAAATTTGATTTGTTCACTTAACAAACATAAATGATAGGTTCTAGGAAGAAATCACTATGAAATTGTTAACAAAACACAGTAAGTAAAATTTCGAAACATATAATGAAAAACTGAAATTCAAATTCCAAATAATTTTAATACAGATTTTTCTATATTAATTTATTATTTTAATTTAGTGAGATCCTTGCGCTTGATGCTTGCTGCGCAGAGATTTTATATTAGGTTCCAATTTGGTTAGCTTCAGTCTCAAGTCTCCACGTTGTGTTATATCCAGTCGATTTCTTTTTTTACCAGTAAATCATTTAAATCACGACGCCAATCACCCAGTTGATATTTTGGTGCTCGTCAAACGAAATTATACCTAATAATTATTTACCGCAATTATTTAAGAATTTGCTTTTCTTGTTAAATTTGGCACCTTTATCTAGCATTGCATTTAAATGTCCCGGAGCGAAAGGGTTAAAGTTGTGTCGAATCCATTTTCGAATTGCCCCCCTGTGGGACGTGGGCCCCACGTTGGGAAACACCTAGGTTTAATCTCAAAGCTCGACATATAATAAAAAAAAAACGAAATTACTTTCCGAACAACCTAATAATACCGAAGATCCTAGAAAGGAAGTTTCGATCTCTAGGATAAAAAACGAGCTGGATAACCGCAACGATTCAAGGATGAGGAATTGCAATCACTTTTAGATGAGTTCATCGAAATAAAACAGTCTAGTTTCTTCAGATCAGACATCCGTTGTTCGATTCGGCATTCATCCACTAAATTTTAGTCATAAAAATATAAATAAACTCTGAACTTGCCAAAAGAAAAAAAAAGACTAAAATTAACTTGTACACTTAACAATAATAATAATATAAATTTAATTAATAATTACAATAATGTTTTCTTATCCTGTATCTTAATTTTATGCAATCTTGAATTTTACTTTCCTTTTACCTTTCTTACTTATTTGCTCTCTCAGATCTCAAAAAAAGCGAGACAGGTTACTTCATCCATTAACCACTGGGCATAAAAATATAAATAAACTCTGAACTTGCCAAAAGAAAAAAAAAGACTAAAATTAACTTGTACACTTAATATTTACGCAAACTTTAACGTTTCTTCGCTTCCCGTTCCCTTCGCCCGTTTCTTTCGCGACCAGCCACAAAACGATCCACAGCGCTTTTATCCCGCTGTTCCAGGCGCTACGTTTTCGTCGAACCGACGTAGTCGGCCGAGGCGGTCTTCTAAACGATTGAAAATTTCCGTTCGAGGCAGCAAGCGGAGTGGCCAGAGAAGGGAGAGCAAACAGAGCAACGTCAATTACCAAGGCAGTGGAAACACGTTTCGGTGGCCGGCTAATTTGGCCGGGGCGATCCCTTTTCACGAGAAGACGAGCGCAACGGAGCCCGCTGAAATTTGATGTGATTTACGGGCACGAGGTCCTCCTGTTTACACGGCCGCCGGAAACTATTTACGGAGAGAGCGGGAGGGAAAGCTTGGCGGTGTTCGGCTATAAACGCGAGCAGACAGCGAGAAACCGCGAGGGCTTGACCGAAAGGGGAAAGAAAAGGGACGAGTAAGGAGGGTGGGTGCGCGTCGACCAGAAGAATAAAAGAGACGGAAGGATGGATAATGAGGGGGAATAACGGGGGGGAGGTGCACGCCGGCGGACGCGCGTCGAATGCAAAATACAAGCGTGCAACGAGAGAGTGGAAACGTCCGTCGCCGCGTTAATTGGCTTCCTTCGAGTTCCCCCGTTCCTTCCCAGGGTAAAGAGATCCCCCGTGTAATGGATCCATCTTTTTTCTGCTGGTCCCCCACCTCTTTTTGTCTTCTCGTTCCCGCCGTTTCTCGCTTTCCCTTAGTTAACCCCTCTGCCACTGCTTCTCTAACCGTTCTCTCTCACCATCCTCCGTCCCGTCTGTTCCCTTTCGCGCCCTCCAACCACTCATCCGCTCTTTCTTCTCTATTCGTTTGCCTATCTATCGTCTGTTCAACCCCTTGCGCTGTGAAAGGTGCTTCTCAGGTTTCAAGAGTTTCCAAACACGGAAGATTGGAACGGATTGATGTGGAAAGTTACCCGTCCGAGAAGTGATACCGAGACAAATCTGCTTCTCGCGCGTTAACCCTCCGACTACTGAAGCTTGGCGGCCTGGCCAATGGGTCTTTCGAGACCCTCATTTATTCTGGATATTTAGAGTGTCTTTCTCTGGGTGCCA
The DNA here is from genome assembly GCA_033822845.1 of Tetrapedia diversipes. Lineage (NCBI taxonomy): Eukaryota > Metazoa > Arthropoda > Insecta > Hymenoptera > Apidae > Tetrapedia > Tetrapedia diversipes. The sequence continues at coordinate 39,051 of JAOPTO010001296.1, forward strand.
AGATTTTATTTTGAAGAAAACACGGAATTTAGAAAAATCTAATAATATTAAGTTACAGATATAGCATTGAAATGGAGTTTATTGTGATTTGAAAATGAAAAGGAACACTACAAGATATCTCGTAGCTGGAGTCATTGAATAAAATTCCTGCATTGAGTGCCATTTGTAATCAATCTAAATTGTATCTAATTGATATCTCGTAGTCGGCAGTTTTGGTGCATACGCTTACTATGAGATGTCTCGTTCTAGGCAGTGAATGGGTTAATTGAACTAAACGAAGTTTACTATAAGCAAATCTTAGTAATGTAGGGATTATTTATTGGCCGATGGGTTTTTACATAAACTACGAGCTAATGCAACGACTTCTAATAACGCACTGTGAACTATATCTTATAACGAACTCTGAACTATGAACTATGAACTATGAACTCTAAACTAAAAACTCTGAACTATGAACTCTAAACTAAAAACTCTGAACTATGAACTCTAAACTAAAAACTCTGAACTATGAACTAACTCTAATTATCGCGAGGCTCCCTATTTATTTGCCTCGAACCTGATAGACGGTTCCTGTCCTTACCAATCAGGACCTTCGGAAAAAATGCCCGCCTTCGATATCCCCACGCGTTTGCATCTAGGATATCAGCCGTCCACATTTTCTTCGGGGATCAGGTTTACGGCCGCGACCGTTTATCCATACAACGCAGGCGTTGTTTAAAGCGGCCCCGAAAAAAATAACACGGTGACACCTCGAAGTTTGATCCGCGGTCGCCTAAAGAAAGCAATGGCAATCGGCATTTGTTATTCTCTGCCGCTCTCCCCTATACAAAGGCCCTATTGATCTGTAAATTGCCTACAATATATATTTCGAATTTGAACATTTTTGAAGTTACTATCGTTAGACGTCAAATAATCAACTTCTCGAGTGCAAAGTGTTAATTCGCGTCCACGTTGGATTCTTGTGTCCGTTCTGCGGTGGCACCGAATTTCCGTCCACCCTTGCGCTCATCCATTCATCTCTATTTCCCTCAGTTCGTTCGCGCACACGTGACCGTACGATTCCAGGCCACGCTCGCGGGACGAGAGATTTGACCGGAAATAAGTTTCGTTCGCTGTCCGGTCTCCGCTGGTTCGTAGCCGCGGTGTTGTTGAGGCCACTCGCTGGCCGGCGAGACGCGAACCTATCGTCGAATGGATAATTGAATTGCAGCTTGGGTTCCGCGCCAAGTCGCCGTGAAAGAAAAAGCGAAACGGGGTGACGAGGGTGGTAGGTGGAGGGGAACGACCAATCGTCGAGGTCCGAGGAATAGTGTAATCGGTGGCGCACGCTCGAATGGGAATCATCAGCAGGAATGGATAGCCGGGTGCCCGATGTACTCGAAACGAGCTCCTCGAATTGGTTTAACGGGATTGGACGCTCGTGTTCCACGATGCGTTAGAATCTAATTATATTTTTTGCGTTCCTCCGTCTCGTCCCTTTTTTTCCTGTTCATGCTACGTACATGGCAATTCCTTTGGCCGATATAACCGGGCGAAACAGAATCTGTAAATGGGATCTGGCTGGGGCCGAATTTTTCCACGGAATCGTTGCGGTCGTTCCTCTGCCGCGTTGTACTTTTGATATCGCGGCTAAGTTTTATGGAAGGACTTCAGAGTACAGTTTGTCACGCAAAAGTTTGAGACCAAAGGGTGTTGTATGTCTGCACACAATATTATCTTAAGTTAAGACTACCTACTCGTTCTCCAGTAAACATCCCAAAATCCTTTCCCAATACCCGATGATTTCACCCTCCTGAGTCATTTCCGAACCTTGTCCGCAACACCTCATCCCTTACTAACCACTATCCCAAAACAACCCCCACTTCTCCATTTTAAAGTTATAAAAGCCCCGAATCCTTCCCTGGAAAAGAAGAACAGTTTGGATCGTCTTAGGACTTACGTCTGTACCGAATATTTCTCCGATATTAAAATAAAACTTTCGTCTTTTATTTCGCTGGAAGTTGCATTACTTTTATACACAAAATTAACCTGCGAACTACGGCGGAATACAACAAGGGTCGCAGCAAATAAATTAACAATATTCCTACCACGACCGGTCAAATAACCGTTTTCAAAATTTCGATTAGAATTTCCTATATACAACGTAATCGAATTGCCTTTAAACTTTACGACTTTCCTCCTCAAATCTACGTGTAGGAATGCGATCGAGTGGATGCGAGTTTGGAAAAGTCGGAAGAGTACTTAAGTTGGGCGATTGTCGTGCGAACGCAGAATGTTTTGGTCGTGACCGAATGCGTAGAGTGAGAAAGGTTGACAATTAGAATGAAAGGAAACGAGTGTTTGAAGAATATATGACGGGGAAAATGCGAGCGCGAGGCAGAAAGCTTTTGACTAACGTAGAAGAAAGGTTTTGATTGTGAACGTAGAAAGAGTGTTAAAGTTGCTAAGTTGTAAAGTCGTTTAACTTGTTTTTGTTAAATTTGTTTGAAATATACTTTTATTAACCCTTTGACTGCGGAAGACTCTGAGCCGAAACGCTTCGCGTCGACGGCGTGCAGCCGGCACTAACTGTCGCTGGGGACTGAATACTTTTTCACGCAATCTGAATCTGTTCGGCGGTGTATTCAATTGTAATATTGTACAGAATCAAATTACTGTTACTTTATCCACTCCAAAATTAATATTTTTCAATTGTTTAAATATTTTTTATCTTCAATATATATTATTTATTCGTCAAGGGTAAAGTTTTAAAACGCCATAATTTGATAATTATAATGTATTATAAAATATATAAAATGAAATGTACAAAACGAACTCCAAACCATACATAACTTTTGTCAAATGGCAGATGAACAGATGAAACAAATTTAAGATATAGCGAAAACTGACGAAATAAACGAGATTTTTCTTCTTGATAAGCAACAAGGTATGTTGTTTCTGAGTGTTACACGGATATGATAAAATAATTTCTTGAGAAATTCAGTAAGACAGCAGTAAATGATCAAAGCCGTCGCCGAGCGCACATGTGCGCCCATAGTCTACATCGACGGCTTGTGCTGGGCGCATATATGCGCCCGTAGCAGTCAAAGGGTTAATAATCATATTTTGTATGAAACTCCTCAAAACACAGATAAAACTTGACTTTTGGCTCCATTTTTATGGTAGATGATAGGGTGACTATAGTCACCCGTCGTGTATAGGTGACATCTTGTGGCCGGTGACTATAGTCACCCGTAGTAGCGAAAGGGTTAAAAATTGACTTAAGCGAGCTTTACTCTTATCCGAGAATACATGAAATACTGTTTGACATAGACGTTCAACGATTCTAAGACGAGAAATGATTAATTTCGTTAATTCATTTTGTCAAAGGAACCAAAGACTTCGATCGTTTAGATAACAAACGCGAGACAGGCTAGTTATCAATTCAGAGATATATACCGAATGCTAATGCACTCGTTTCTTCAGACCAAGTGTTCCACGATGAAAGGAAACTTTATACGAATTCGTGTTCATGCAAATGTTTCCTTTGTGCATCGCGATCTCGTTTTTGTCTTTCAAAGCGTGCCGCGGCATTAAAGGTTTATTTAAACCGTCCATTTTCGGCATTTATCGTTTTCGCCGCGGTGTTATAACACAGGAAAGCTTTGAAACTCGCGTACGACGCCTGCAAGCCCAGCGCGCTCATAAGCGTTACGAAAGCTTTAAAGTTCGAGCCACGAACCGTGAACTTCGTTTCTGTGACCGACTAAATTGGCCGCGCGAACAATTAGCGAATCGATAATTGTAACCGTTTGAAAATTCTGCACGACAATTAGCTCCACAAATTTCAATCGAATCCTTTAAAACAGCTTCGACCTGCTCGCATTCGTTTCACATCAAAGCTACAAAAGTCTCGATGGTTAACGGAACGCTATACAAGCTCCCTTCATCGCCGAACAACGTTGAACCCGACGTTATGAATAGTTCAGTCAAAAATAATTCATTAACCCTTTCGTTACGGCAGTCCGCTGAAGTGAACCCACTGAACGGGCCGAAAAGTGTGCACATTGCACGTTGATAGTCTTCGGTGAACGCTAAAACGTCTGTTCAACACTACCTTGAAATTCTCTTATATGTACACTTTTTTAAGAGCTACTTAACAACTGTTTCGTCATATTATACAGTGGCTCCAAAAAGTATTCGTACAGTATGTCACAAATAAATTCGTTTAACCCTGAAATTCTGAGTCTGATAGAACTGTTTGATAAAACTTTGTGGATATGTAGATCGTAATAGTATACGTATGAATTAATCTCTTCTTTTCATCTAAATGCCATTTTAAC
>JAOPTO010001297.1:0-76957 GCA_033822845.1 Tetrapedia diversipes
ACCATTACAAAGGTATCTTTAACACTAGATTTACGGACATTTCTCATATATCTACTTCTAGTATTCATATATTAAGGAATAGGTATGCATAAAAGAAAGATCTGAAATTTCAGAACTAAGAGGGAAATAGATATGGGTATATTTGTATTGTTCCATCGATAAAACTCGGTAAAAATTGCTAAGAATAATAGAGTAATTATTTCTGCAAATTTTACTCGTGAAGTCCAAAACTTAGTAAACCTAGTGTTAAAAAATGAGAGAAAACTTAGAAACTTCAACGTTGGTTTCACCCGTTTAAAATGGCACTTAGACGAAAAGAAGAGATTAATTCATACGTATACCATTACGATCTACGTACCCACAAAGTTTTATCAAATACCTTTATCAGACTCAGAATTTCAGGGTTAAACGAATTTATTTGTGACACAGTGTACGAATACTCTTTAAAGCCACTGTGTGTTACCGTTGAAAGAATAAGTTAGAAAAATACCATGCAATATTTCCAATTTCACAACGTCTCCTCGATAAGATAAAACCGATTATTTTCTTTTGTTTATACCTACACCGAGAACAACATGATAAGTGTTAACCATAGTTGAGAAAGCGTGAAAAATTGTTGTCCCGCCGAAAAAACAGCATTGGATCGAATATATTACACCTCGATCGGTATGCCGTTCGACGTTTTAATTTGGTGTGGAACGGAAAATTGAAGTGGAACGTTATCGGTTTGAAGAGTGGCAATCGGCGTTCGTAAAAAATAAGTGGTAATTCAACGAATTGCCGTAGAATCAAGTTTCACGTGTCGATTGCTGTGTTCCGTTCAGAAACACCGGTAAACCCGATTAAATCAGTGTCGCCAGGTGGAAGAGGCAACGATCCAAAGGATCGTGTACAGCGATTTCTCAGATGAATTTCCGTGTTAAATTAAGTGTAACGAGAATGCAACACGAATACCAGAAGATACATCACTCGTGCGATGACACATATGTCACTTTATTGCTTGTAGATATGGAAATCTCATTTAGAATTGGTGCATTATAGAAGAGATACGATGATTCGGTTAAAATTGTGTGTAACACGTGACAAATGAAGTAAATAAAGAGGTAAATAAAGAGGAAACAAATTGAAGGAACAAATGCAAAAAAAGAAAATAAAAGTGTTATAGAATAATGACAAAAAAAAAGAATAAAATGCAACGAATTCCATTTCAAAACTTATGGTATTTTATTTCACACATCAAAACACAAGGATATTGCAAAATAGTGGAATGATTAGAAAAGAAGAACTCACCAAAAGCACGTTTTCACGTTTTCCAACCCGCAGAAAATTTGGCATTTAATTAATGCAAAGCAACGGCCATCTTCGTAAAACAAAACTAATGGTCACCGATTACTTTTGACAATGAACGCGTTTGCACCAAGCGTATAATGCCGCTCGTTCCCCCTCGGGCACTCAATTGATTCTGTATCGTTCGAGTTGTTTGTTCTATTTGCTTCTCGAACGTTTTTCCTCAGATATGAAGAAACCGAAATAGTGCGGCGAGCTCGACGTTTCCTCGTTGCAGAGCTTTCACTGGTTGTCGTTGCTTGCAGATGCATTCGTTCGGACCTCTCTCTCTCTTTGCGTTCGAAGTTAAGATCATCTGGAGTTGAACGAAATTAAACCGTCCAGATAAACAACCGGGTAAACACCGTCTCTTATCAACCTGGGTGTTAATTAACCACCAGATACTTTGGAATCTTGGTAGATAACAAACGGTTTGTGTACAAGTCCTCTGCTGCCAGTTGCGAGGAAAGAAGAACACGATTAAAGAGGAAACTGTGACGAGCCGAGTCGTATGTAAATGACGATGCCTCGAGGTCGGGCATGAAGCTTTTTGTAATTTTCTGTGCCTTGTGGAAGGAATCGTTCCTTTTCGTTTACATTCGTCGGTGATTTATCATTGTTGTTTGTTTTAATTGAACGTAACAAGTGAAACCTGTCTGGTACGTGTTGTCGAGGAAAGTGATGAAGAAATATTATTACTTTTCGTTTCTTGGAAATAATTACAAGCGTAAGTGTATAACGCGGGACTGTTGACAGAGAATCGTTGAAGAGCACACGTTAAACGTGACGAGTGTTAACGAGAAACGAATTGTGAGGAATTATGTAATTCGCGGGACGTGCGAATCGTTCTGCAAACCGCGACGTTATTTATGAACTTGAAACGGTGCAGAGAAATAAGATCGGTTAAATGAATTGAATAGAAAAGAAGATGAAGAGCACACGATGAAACGAACGAACGGACGAAAATTGATATTTAACTCTTTGCGCTCGAGAGGTGATTGTCGATCACCAAACGATAGTTCTGATAATTCTAACGATAATTCTAATTTCTTTATTAGTCAGACTCAGAGGTTGAATAATCATATATGTAAATTTTAGTATATCACTTGACTAAACTAAATAACATTTAATATAGGCAAATACTAGTAAATATTTCGAATTTGAAAATTATCGAGTTCTGATAATTCTAACGATAATTCTAATTTCTTTATTAGTCAGACTCAGAGGTTGAATAATCATATATGTAAATTTTAGTATATCACTTGACTAAACTAAATAACATTTAATATAGGCAAATACTAGTAAATATTTCGAATTTGAAAATTATCGAGTTCTGATAATTCTAACGATAATTCTAATTTCTTTATTAGTCAGACTCAGAGGTTGAATAATCATATATGTAAATTTTAGTATATCACTTGACTAAACTAAATAACATTTAATATAGGCAAATACTAGTAAATATTTCGAATTTGAAAATTATCGAGTTCTGATAATTCTAACGATAATTCTAATTTCTTTATTAGTCAGTCTCAGAGGTTAAACAGTCATATATGTAAATTTTAGTATATCACTTAACTAAAATAAATTACGTATAACGTAGGCGAATTTTAGTAAATATTTGGAATTTGAAAATTAGTATCATTAGACGACTAACAGTCATCAAATGATAGTTTCACTAATTTTCAAACTTTAGTTAGTTTGTTCATTAGTCAGACTCAGAGATTAAACAGTCATATATGTAAATTTTAGTATATCACTTGACTAAACTAAATGACGTTTAATATAGGCGAATCCCAGTAAACGTTTCGAGTTTGAAAATGTTTTAAGGTACTATCATTAGACGACTAACGGTTACCTCTCGACTGCAAAGGGTTAAATGATGATTTTTGCCAGTTCGATGCTAATTAATATTGCTGGAATATGAGAGTGCCTCCTGACATTGACCCGGTATCAATGGGACGCATAAACGAGAGGAGTCGCTTACTGAATACTAATCAACGAAATGTGTCCTTGCCAGTCCTGATCCCAACAGGGTTGGCTCGCAGCTACGGGACTCTTTCGTCGTGTCAACAGGTGATACAATCGATCTGGAACAGAAACAAACAGCAGGTACAGACCAAACTGAAACAGTATGCATTTTAATTTCAAAACAAATTACTGATATTGTTTATCTATAATAATTGCACACAGTGTTTCGTATGTTTCGTTTATATCGAATACTTAAAAATGTTTGTACCATCGTGAATACAGTGGTGTGTTTTAAATGACACACCCTGTATATTAATAATGATATAATAATATTTTCGTTTACAAGCTTTGTAAATTTTAATGATACAAACGTGCGATAAGAAACAATAAGAAATTAACACATTGTAGGCGGGAAACGTTAAAGTAATTTTGTTAATAAAAAAAGAAACAAAATAACATATTTTATAGGTAAAAAATAAATAGAGCATTCTTTTTCAAGAAATATGCTCAAAGTTTCTCTGAAAAATATCGATCAGTTCAAAAGATATAACTATTTTACGCAATGACTATTTTGACACGAAAAAGTCTGAAGAATGCCTGCTTTAAGGCGCAATTCGGCGGGAAAGTGGCCAGATTACAAATTGTTGAAAATAAAATTAGAAAAAAATATCAGAAATAAAAATCGAAGACAAAATCGTTGGTCAATTGTAACCGATGGTTGATTGACACTAGATTGCTGAATGTTGGGTATATACCTATTTTACCTGAAACGAGTCAATTTGACTCAAACATGAAAATTGAAATTTAAAAAAAGAAATAAAACTTTATTTTAAAGAAATAATTTAAAGTTCTGTTTTTAAAATACATTTTCCTTCAGATTTTTTGTAATTTTTATACTTCTATTCCATTCGCACGATACTTGAACTTGACAAAATCACAAATGACTCGAATTGACTCACTCCGGCAATCTAGTGTTAATCGATCGATCAAGAATGAAACGAAGGAAGTTCTTCCTAGGTATCGGGTCTGAATTAGATATCTCCGGTTTAAACTATGAAATTTCTCGAGCTGCTAGCCAATTCTAGGAGAAAATATACGTTGGCATTTTCTATTCTTCAACGGTTTATTTATACATCCACCTTTTACACGGATGGGGATGAAATTGAATGAAATTGAATGAAATTGAACGCTTTGTCGCGCGCACGGCGTGCCAACATTTTTCGACGTGCCTCGAAAGATAAATCACGAGTGCAACAGTGTTCTTCGAAGATTTGTCTCCTGCGCACCGGAAGGTTGCGTTAGATTGCATTTGAAACCGGCGTGATTCGCCAGTGAAGAAATTTACTGCAACCGGATAGCACGTTATGCTTTTAAACAACGTTGAACCGTCATAAATTACAGCGTCCTGAATTTGAAAAGGGTTTAACCCTTAACAATCCTACTTTTAGGTGTGAATATCGACCGGAAACTTTAACTTATGCTACGATGACGTGTAAATAATAATATTGAAGTCATTAAAAACAATCTTTATTAATTTCAGAAATAATATCATTTTCATTACAATATTTATATTATTAATTTCATTGGTGGTGCTTAAAAGGCACACTTGGAACCATAAGGGCTAAATGCTACGATGACGTGTAAATAATAATATTGGAGTCATTAAAAACAATTTTTATTAATTTCAGAAATAATATAATTTTCATTACAATATTTATATTATTAATTGCATTGGTGGTGCTTAAAAGGCACACTTGGAACCATAAGGGCTAAATGCTACGATGACGTGTAAATAATAATATTGAAGTCATTCAAAACAATTTTTATTAATTTTAGAAATAATATAATTTTCATTGCAATATTTATATTATTAATTACATTGGTGGTGCTTGAAAGGCACACTTGGAACCATAAGGGCTAAATGCTACAATGACGTGTTAATAATAATATTAAAGTCATTCAAAACAATCTTTATTAATTTCAGAAATAATATCATTTTCATTACAATATTTATATTATTAATTTCATTGGTGGTGTTTGAAAGGCACACTTGGAACCATAAGGGCTAACTGTGTGCTGTGTAGAACACGAGAAACGTGTCAAAACTCAAAGTTGATTTTACTGTATCTATTTTCCCTGGAATATTTAAAATGAAAATCGCTTATGCGTTTGCGGCACACTCATTGGAATTAATGTTGCAGGGAGTGCTCGTATCGGTGTCCATTTGTTAACTTTGTTATTCCGATAAATGCGTTCAGATATCGATCATTGTCATTCATCAGACGTTGATGCTCGTGCGTCTTCCATGTCGTCCTCGTGACAACGATACCACGATCGTTAAATTCATAAAACGAAACGCGAATGAATAATTCGCTTGCGTGCATGGAAATGAACGGTGATTCATTTTCGAGTTTGGCGGCTAATTAGGTTAATTAGCGTATTCTGCATCGTCGAAAGTAGATAACGTTCCTTTAATTAAGCAGAAATATCTGATACTTCTTCTCGAAAAGAATGTTTAATTTTTGGGCACTGTTGAATTAAAATTACGCGTTGTAACGCATACGTTAAATGTGAAATGTAGGTGTAATTAAAGCGAGGATTTAAAATGAGTAATTAGCAGTATAAACGTTGTCCTCAGTTTTAATTAATAACAAGCATTCACATACTACCACACGTATTTCTGTTATCAAATCCCTTGTGTTTCTCTTCTGTCCAAAACGAAAGAATCCAAGCTTCGTGTTTACGAGAGGATTACGTTATTACTATTTCCAGAGAACGATAAAACGAATCGTTGAAAAAGTTAAGAGAAAAAAGACTGAAAGCTAATTGCCTGTGACACAAGAAGTACTTAATCTAATATTTCATTTAATGAAATTTGCCTATTGGCTTAGGATATTCCCAGTTTACAATTTTACATTTTATAGCCTATCTTATTTCCTAAATTTCTATTCGCACTTTCTACTTCCTATTTGCTTCCTTAATTGCGTATAATTGCACCTTTAAAAAAACTATTTCTTAATCATTTAACTTATTTCTCTTAACTATTTATTTTTTTCTAACTTAGCCAATTCTGTTTGATACTGTTTGATCTTTATGTCTCCTCCTTCTCCTTTTTCTTTCTTTCCATCCTTTGGTTCATCGCTCTTCTTTCTTCTTCTCTTTCCCTATTTATTCTTTTCGTCTCTGCTTCTTCTCGTTTATTAAGGAAGCATTTTACAGGTACCTTAAAATTATTTTATACTGAGGCATACGTATTCAAATAATAAAGTTTCACCAATTTATTTATTTCTACATCGAGTACAACAAAATCTGTTAAATATTATATACCCTGGACGCATCGAACCTCCCAGGCGCCGTAGCAGCGCTGCTCGAGTGCAAAGGGTTAATGGTTCAAGAAGTGCTTAATCTTAAAGTACCCGGAAAAATTGCAGGTTTCAGTTAACACTATTCCTACCGACACTTCACGTATACCTATCCCTATCGCGACATTCCCACGTAAACCAGACTACAAATTTTTCTCAGAAATTAAACAATGACAAAATAAGTGAATATTGAAAAGTGTATTATAGGTTTATTTGAGGAAAAGTCTAAAGTTTAACCCTTTGCGGTCCGCACTGCATTCGCAATTTCGTTTCATGTGTCGCGACACGTTGAACATAGGACTGCAAAGCTTAACTAATTCTAACTTTAAAATCGTCTTTGTTTTATCCAATTTGAATAAATTTCAGCGAAGTTATATTGGAAAGAGTTTTGTACAATTTTTCGGGGCAAATACCCCACTGTGCGCTGTGTCGAGTGACGCTCGACATAAGACCGCAAAGGGTTAAATAGTCGTATATGTAAATTTTAATATACGACTTAACTAAACTAAACGAAGTTTAATATACGTGAATCATAGCAAATATTTCGAATTAGAGAATTTCGCGATTTGTTTTCCGCGATAGATACAAGATTCGTGGCTTCGTCCTTTTTTTTGTTTAAGCATCGACAATCCAGCGTGAAAAATGGAAAGCATTTTTCCAGAACAAAAGAATAGATTTGCAATTCTATTGTACAGGATGCGAGGCTCAATTGCATCAAGCTTGATAATTATACATACGTATTAGTACCTAGAAATCAGTTTAACACTATTCCTACCACAACCGGTCAAATGACCGTTTTTAAAATTTCGATTACAATTTCGTATATACAACCTAATTGAATCGCCTTTAAACTTTAGACTTTTTCTCAAATATAATACGTACAATACATTTTTCAATATTCGCTTCTTTTTTCATTGTTCATTTTTTGAGAAAAATTTATAGTTTGTCTTACGTAGGGATTGTCGGTAAGAATAGTGTTAAAGGCGGTTCGATTACGTTGTATCAATGAAATTCTAATCGAAATTTTGAAAACGGTCATTTGACCGGTCGTGGTAGGAATAGCGTTAATATTACGTTGCAATTGTTCGAAGAGAATGGCTGTTAATAAAATTACAGCGGTTCGCTTCCTCTGCGATGTTGCTTCTTTTTATACGCCTTTGCAAACGACTCGCTCCTCCTCGTACACAATTGATTAGTCTGTTGAATGCTTTAATTGGCCCAAGTGCTGCGAGTAGCGCAAGGACGCGCGCAGCTTCGAGCCTTCTGTCGAGAAAGAAAAATTGTTTTCCCGATCGAAAAAAGCTTCGCAAACGAAGACGCCGAAATTACCGACCTGAGAATCAGCAGAACCGTTTTTAACACTAGAACTACCGACGATTAGAAGATACCTAAATACACAAGGGAAACAAATTTGAACGATCTCAGTGAAAATAATAGTAAATTTTCAAATGTGTAGGCGCCACAATAAGTTTACCATGTTTCTATGAAAAATTATAAACTGTTTTTTAAAAATTACAAAATTACGAAATTTTGACCCCGTTGGTAGTTCTAGTGTTAAATCATTCTCGTTAATTAACGAGAACGCGGCGAAATGGATACTAAAGGCACTAACTGCTGTACTTATCGCGGAACGCAAACGAACGAAAGAAATCATGGCTGTTTGGCAAATTTGCGACCGAATTTTGCAATAACGCAAACAGTGTGCACTGTGATTGTTCGAACATACTAACGCAGGGAGAACAAACGTACACCTCCGTCATTTTTATAATTCGTACCATATTCACAACCATCTGATAGGATTGAATTAATCCTAACTCATTCAGATATCTCGTAGTTTGTGCTACAAGTTTAGATCGATTACAATTGATCACGGAATAAGTTTATAGCCGTTTGAGTTACGAATTACTAGGAAGGATGAACGAATATTTTATACAATATTTTTTTTTTTAAATAATCAATTTAATAACACTTTTTATCGTCAAAATAATGACCCATATTTCTTTTAACGCGTTCGTCGCCCAGCGAAACATAGAAATATAAAAACATCGATAGTTTTACCTTTTTATTTTTATTTCATGTATTTTGTATTTATATATATTATACCTCGATACTTATTTCATTGAATTCCTTTTGAAATTCCAATTTAAAATCTTATTTAAAAAGAGCGTCACCAGAATATGGGTGACGAACGTGTTAAAATGAAATATTGACACCCAGGACAAGACGCTCTAAATTTGCCTGGCAGTGAATAGGTTAAAGATCGATCGTTTTCATTTCTTGCCACCCCTCATGCAATATTGATCGATTCTGAAGAAGAAAAAATCGCCGTTTTCCTCTGTCGAACGTATAAAAAAATCCGAGACAGATCGTTTCTGTCGGCGAGGAGGAACGCCTTCCGCGTTTTATCGCGGCGCAATCGAATAAAAATTGACGACGGGTCAGCTGTTGCCGCTAAATCAATTTCACCGGTTACGTCACATCAGACTCGTACTCTTCTGGTCGCGATCGTCGACAGAAAAAAAAAAAGATTTGACAACTGCGGTGTTTATCTGTGCACACGAAAGAGGAAACACGTTGCTCGGTTTTCAGCCGCGAAATCCTCCTCCCGCCCCTGCGCGTTTCACGATAAATATTTGCGTTCACGTAACCAACGCGCGAGAGACGTGTAACGGGCGGCTTTGTCGTCTGCTTCCCGATGTTTCACTTCTGTTATTTTTTATTTATTTTTTTTTTTTTTTTTCGCCGTTTCCTCCTCCGCGAGACAGCGGCCATTGTTTCGCAGGACGCGTTTCCGCAAACAACGCGTCGGGGATCTGGACGCGCGAGGACGTTTTAAACGGGCGATTCCCGAGTGTGTGTACACGACTTTAAACAGATCCCACGTCGGATATATAAATGTCGCACGATCTGCTACACGATGCTCTTAAGCGATCTGCTGGCGTCGCAGATCGCATCGCGTTTCCAGTGAAGTGGCGTAGCTCGTGCGGATCGCGACGCGAAGGAATCGGCGTTGGTGTTCGTGGAAGGAAGGAGGAACGGCGGGAAGGGGGAGAAAGATGACCACCAGAAATTTGGAAAAGATGCTCAGGCTCACCACATTGTCGAGGGTCCGTCTTTTACGGTATTGAATGCGCGAAGTACTGTTGCATTCCCGGTTGTAAACGAATAACGTAACACAATTTGGCGAGGTTTTAACCCTTTGCGCTCGAGAGGTGAACTGTTAGTCACCAAGTGATAGCTGCGAAAATCTTCTGTCTTTAACCCTTTGAGTGCTGAATACTCTTGGCCTAAGCACTTTGAAGGGATGGCGCGCTAGGAGACGGAGTATTGTTACTTGTACACTGACAATCGCGTTGCAGTAAGTGAAAAATCGAAAAGATTGGCGAACGCATATTTTCGTTCACGGTCCCTACGAGTAATTTTCGTCAACACTAAAAGGTTAACACTGAAATGTGAGGCCACGGAAAAGGTCATAAGGTGAAGGAAACAAAAATTGACAATCGCATATATGCGTCCATAGTACCCACGAACAACTTCTATCAGACGCATATAAGCGCCCATAGCACTCAAAGGATTAATTAATTTTTGTATTAGTCAGACTCAGAGGTTAAATAGTCATATATGTAAATTTCAGTATATGGCTTAACCAAATTAAATGACGTTTATTATAGGCGAATCCCAGTAAATCGAGTTTGAACATGTTTTAAGGTACTATCATTAGACGACTAAAAGTCACCTCTCGAGTGCAAAGGGTTAAGTTTTATTCTTCAGCGAGGTGTTGGGGGACTGGCTTAGACTGAGCTCTCTGCTGACGCGGTCTGGATTATGGTTCTTTTAAATGTTTGAAAAAATGGAGCGGTAGGGATGAGATAGGATGAGAGAAAATTTGAAGTCCAAAGGGTTTGGATGAGTTAGGGAGCAAAGAACATGGATGAGTCACTAGAAAGCGAGGGTTCACAATATTTGGTAAAGGATGACCATTGTACGGACAACTGTTGCGATAGGATAATTGATAAGAAGGAAAACGGTAGGAATCCAACAGTCGCGTTTTGGAGTTTTAATTGTTGGCCCTAGAGAGACAATAAGATAAGCAACAAAAATAAAAATAAAATAAATTGAAGGAAGCTTAATGTATGTACGTGAATCTTAATCTTTGAAGCTCCTGAACCTCTCGAGTGCAAAGAGTTAATTAGGTGAGATCGTTTAGGCATATCCCTTTTTGCTATTCGAGATGGAGGGTTCTCTTTTAAACGCTGCTGGTTTTGAGATTCTTCGTTGCCTAGGCAGTGTGTAATCGTTCGATAAAGCAGAGGATGATGTAAACTCAACGAAACATTGTGACTTACTCTGTTGCGATGATTAATTTTTAAATTCATTCGAAAGATCATGAAATACAAATCTAAGGGACGTGTTATTTTTGTTAGGTATCAGAGGACTAGGTATTATTTTCGTTAGCATTTACCATCGTGTATACGTTGTTTTATCAATACATGGTATGCTGGGACGTTTTCAAAAATATCCTCACGTTCGTCTCTTATCAACGCGAGACTCGATAAAAGAGAGGAATAATTAAGACTCTGAGGTCAAAGACTCAACGTCGATGCTTGAACGATTGGTCATCGAAGATTTTGAGTTTTTTCTAAGAAAATTATGACATAAAAACTGACCTTCCCCTGTATTAAGTTAAATATATCATTACTGAGAACACAGCTAACATTCATCGATACGATAATATGTATCATCGTTTAGCGGGTATAATCCAAAGTATATAATTCTCACGAGTATCAAACTCCAATTTTTATTAATCTAGAATATATTCTATAAAAAGGAGGTTTCATTTCTCTCGTTGAATACAGATACATACCTACAATCATCGAGGTCGTTGCTAATTAAGTAAATAGAATCTCTTATCGTTTCATAGAAATATTCTTTCGTCACCCAGACACGTCAGTGAAACAACAGTGAAAAAGTGTTAAAACGGTTAAACGATCGCAGCATCTTCGAGTTCTCTGCGTTTACCATTTAGAAGCCAACGAGTGTTATAATTTTCCACGCGTTTATCTACAGTAAGTTCCACCTTGGACCGTATCGCGGGCGCGCGTTGAAGAAAGAATGCCATGCGGAAGGCCAAAGACGATCGTGTCAAGATCACGACGCATCATTTTCGAATTAGCATCGAGGAAGAGGAGGACGAAGAGAATAAGGAAGCGGAAAGTCCGACGGCCAGAGAAACAGACAGGAGGATCTCCATTACCATCGAAGCGGATTCTGGAATAGTAATCGGGGGACAGGAACCGGAAACCGTCCTTCCCCTTAACAACGAGGCAGAACCTTCGAGGGATCAAACAACGTCCACTCAATGGGGACTCGAGAAGCAGGAAGCTGTTGAAAGAGGCTACAATGGACAACAGAGGGAAGTACAAAGTTTCGAATCCAGAACCTCGAGGAGGGACTCTGATGACGCGGAGGGTGTCGTCATCGATCCCCGGAAAATGGAGAAAGTTGACGAGATCAAAGATGCCTGCGTCTGTGAAAGACGTAGGACAATGGAGAAGACGAAAAGCAGCAGCTTGGAGAGTGAAACGCGATCATCCATCGCTTCCAGCGACGTTTCCAACGTAAGTGGCCGAGGCCTTGCTTCCGGGAGCAGAAGTTCGACGATCAACGACGAAAATTCTCAAGAAACCACGAAGCTGAACCAGGGCACGAGCTTAACCGGAACTTCCCTTCCTTTCGTTTACGCTTCAAATTCTCCAGCATGTCCCAACGACATAAAATCGTCCACTCCAACCAGCGAATCGAAGGTGGACGTTTCTGGGAGCGTACGAGAAAGAAAACTGCAAGGTTCGTCGGTGATCGCCACGGCGGAAGTCCAAGAAAGCATAGCACTTGCCTATCCTACAGTACCTTCCTCAACTTCCGCCTCTCCGCTCTTCATCAGACGTTGCTTGAAGCTCGTGTCCACCCTGCCAAGGCAATCCTCCAGCCTAGACGAGGTTCCCACCTCGAGGAAAGAGGAAGACCTTCGAAACTTCGTCGCGAGCTGCCCGAAAGTAGGTTCCTCCAGCCTCGAAGAGGACGCTAAGGAAGCGAGGACGCAAAGAAGGCTGACTTTGCCCGTGACGAGCGTCGATTTGAACTCGAAACACGCGACTAGATCTCTCACCTACGAGAACGTGTTATCGGGAACCAGCGTGAACCCGATCAGACGATCCTCTATCGCGAGTGCGGCTATCTGCTCGAGCCTGGCGCCGAGCTTAGTCAGCGCGTATCCAGGTATCCCAAACTGTCTGTTGCCTGCCGCGAGCGAGCAAGAAGCTGAAGAGTCGAACGTGTCCTCCGTGTCGTTCAACGGCAACGAGCATCAAGCGACCGGAAGGGGTGGTGCAGCGAGCGGGCTGAGGCTGAAACTTCCATTCCTTCGACTCCACATACCTGCGCCGCAGCCGGCTTCCGGCTGGGAGAACGAAGAGGATAAGCAGGACCTCGATCACCGTCATCATCACTCGCATCACCATCATCACCATCATCACCACCATCACGTGTTGCCCCACTTTCACGTGCCAACGTTCACGTTCACCGCGTCGACGACCGACGGCGAGTCCGGCCGGAAGTTCAACTTCGGGATTCGCAGACACTCGCAGACGGTTAGTCCGCAACCTGTGGTTTACGAGGTCCGTTTTCCCTTGAAGGGCACAGGCGGAGGACCTCGATGGCAGGCTTTTACTCTGAAAAATTGAACGTGGGGAGTTTGTTAACGTTGTTTGAGGCTTTTCTTTTGTTCTTGAGGCGTTCCCTTTGAAAGGGGAACCATGGCTTTCAGAAGTGCTACCACCGTTTTGGCTTGACTCGGGTCAGTTCTTATTCCGCTTAACCCTTAATTAACAGATTCGTCGATGAGTAATAACAATGCTTTGTCTGAGATCGAGTAACAGATGTTTGCTATTGCTTTTCGTTATCAGAAGATTCCTTATCGAGGAAGCGATGCTTTGTCGGATAGTACATGTGAATTTCAACGATCGATGCTCGTAAACGTTTCTTTTACAAGCATCTTAAGTAGAATGTTTCATCGAACGTGTGTCTGGGCCTTGCAATCAGTTTGCTACGTTAAATTCCAATCGATCGCTTTAACGTTTGTTTTTCAATTGAATAACGAAATGCGAATAAAGATCGTCTTAGAGATCAGCTTATGGAGGTTCCCGGTGTAAGAGGGAAACGCGAAGAGATATATGATCGAGGAAGGATAAACAAATTGCTGTGAAAAAGTACACGATTAAATGGAACAGTGCCGTTGATGTTCATTTTGCATTGTAAATTTTCTTGGACAATGTCACGGTCAGTAGTCATTAATCATCGTTCGCTGTAAATAGATCCCTTGGTACCTTTGAACGAGCTGTTCATTCCGTTTTCGAATTTTCGTTTCAAACGTTCCAAGCGTTGAAAAGACGTGAAATACACAATTTCCTAACAAGCTTTTAACAAAGCGATGATTAATCATGGCACGGTTCCCCGAGGCATTACTAACTTTATTAATTTCTTGGAAGCACTGTCCCTAAACAGATGCAAGCAGGCTAAACATTTTGTTTTCAATTTTTCATTCAGAGATACACGTACACGTGTATCATCCGCTTTTGTTTCCAAGATTTTGTAATATGCACGTGCACAACGTTACAATACGTTGCTTATCCTCTCGTTGCTCTTTTAATTCATTGCCCGCATTTAAATAAAATACAAGAAACAATTTAAATAGCAGCAACGATTGCACGTGTAAACTTTAACAATAATTTAACAATTTACACAACTCTTTGAACAATTGACAGGAAATATTTTCATCTTCGCGTGGAGAATACCTGTTGCTGATAACGAGTAATAAACGTCTATCTAGATGGATATCTCAATGGATTAATTAATATCTAATTTCCTTTTTACGTTTAATCTGTTTAATTTGTAATCTTCTTTTGGCACGATCTCAAAACCTCATTATTTTTCATAAATTTGTTTATTTGTTCTCGTAATTAGTGGAGCTGTTTAGTTTGACGACACGTAAGTTAACAGACACTTTGTTATAATGGGATTTCGTCTGTCTTCGGACGGAAATCGATCTCCCTAGAGTATCGTGTTTGTCCGCGAACAAACAGAATTACATTAATTGCACGACGAGCTAAACGCTTATCAGAATGTTTTATCAGGGTAGGTGGATCCAACGAGTCGAGTCTCGATGATCGAGTTGACTCGCGAAACTGATTAAACCTGTGTTACTTACGTGTGCGTGTTTCGCTAGTTCTAATATTAACGATAAATCTAATACTTTTACCGTTACTTTTGCGAGCACTTTTTGTCGTACGATTTAAAAAGCATTTTAATAAAGGTTTTTCTCTGTTTTCACCGACTCTGATCCATTCTTCGTCGGTGACCTACATCGTATTGTGTTCCTTTGAAATATGTATAAGCTCTCCGTGCTTTTCAGCAAGTCGAGAATCGCGAAGATTATGTACAGAATTTTATTTAGAGAAAAATTTTGCTGAATTATCGATTAATTTCAACATTTTTTGGCTACTTTCATTAATATAGAAATATGACAAAAAAAAAAAAAATGGGATAAATAGACTTAAATATTAAAAACTGGAAAGATTACCAATATTTCGTAGCTTTAGAACGGTGTTATTTGTGGTAGATTTATATTCAATAATTAATTAGTTTACTCGTCTCATTATCTTTCATTTACTCTTTGTAGACCGACGTTAAAGCTACCGTGTAAACTATTATTTAGCGAAATCGATCCCGTGACAAATGTTAATTACTTCAACACTTTTTCGCGGTTAAATAAGAAGTGATCTCAGTTTGAGTTTCCCAGAGAATTATTATGTTTCAAGTTTTAAAACGCTTGACAAATTTCATTGAATAGAAATAGACGAAAGTTGGTGTTAAATTTAAATAACGATACCTTCGAGTTGTTTGATCGTGGATGTGCTTGCAGACTTGCGCATTCTACTTACACAGCAATTAATTCGCTTAACGGCGGCTTTTGATTGCAGAAACACCGACGACGCGACGGTTCAGTTTAGAATCGTTTGTCTATTTAAAGAGCCAATATTTCTTTTTTTTCCACAGACCTTGCACCGGACTGACTCGATGGTATCGCTCTGCTACCGATCTCTCGCCAGCTATATCACAGATGATAATCTTGCTGGTCTCCAAAACTTCCTCGAGAACAAGCGAGTGCAGATCGACGATCGGGACGAGGTAACGTCGTTTGAAAGAACTTATTCTAATTTAACAGTGGAACTACAAAAATGATCAAAATTACTAATTTGTAATTTTTCTCAGAAAAAAGATCTCAAACTTTGTAGAGATAGATGCATTTTTGAAAATTGTCTACGATTTTTTCTAAGAAGTATAAATAAACGTTTGTTTCCCCATGGGTTAAGTAATTTTTAATGTAATTTTCAATTTTATTTCTACTACGCGAATAAATATACTTGGTGGTTCATGGTCAACTTTTGTTCGAGTCTAAATAATTGATTTCATTGTTCTCACGATAGAATGGTAGCACAGCCCTCATCCTTGCAGCGACCAAGGGGAAGATACACTTCGTACGGGAGCTCATTAATCATGGAGCAGACGTTAACGCGGAGGACGCGGTTAGTATATTGCATTTTATACTGTGTACTTTTTGTACGAGACAGTTTTCCGATTGTATTACTGTATCGTGAAATTTTGCAGGATAACTGGACGGCGTTGCTTTGCGCGGCTAAGGAAGGGCACACCGACGTCTGTCTCGAGTTACTTGAGCATGGCGCCGATTTGGAACACAGAGATATGGTAAGATGTCTAAGCCGATTGTATATTGTATTGTATATTGAAGTTCAATAAAGATCTACTTGACGCGAATTAAGTGATTGATAATTGTAAGAAGATAATATGCAAACAATAAATTGGAAAAAACGTTTTATTTTTAGGGAGGTTGGACGGCTCTTATGTGGGCGACATACAAGGGTAGATCGCCAACGGTGACGATGCTATTAGCACGAGGTGCTGACGTTAATGCACACGGAAATTTTCATATATCCTCGTTGTTATGGGCTGCGGGCAGGGGTTACCCTGACATTGTTAAAGATCTTATTGCTCATGGTGCTAAAGTCAATGTCGGCGATAAGGTAATCTATTCTTTTAAGTGAATGTACAATGTAGTTTATGGAGGAGGCTAATTAAATGCGTGAAGAAATAAACGTTGAGCTTATTTAAAAAGAGATGTTAGTGAAAACAAATTTTCTACATTTCAGTACGGTACTACGGCGTTGGTGTGGGCATCCCGTAAAGGGCATGTAGAAATTGTAGATACTCTTTTAAAAGCTGGTGCTAACGTTGATACTGCCGGCATGGTAAGACTAACTGATATTTGTACAATTGAATTAAATGATAATTAATGCAGAAGAAATATACATAGCGTAAAAAACAAAGTACAGATCAGCGATATCTAATATCAATGAAGTAATCACTGGATGACAAATTTAACCTATTAGATGATAATTTGGGCGTTATATTATAGTATTCATGGACAGCTCTTCTTGTGGCCACTCTTGGAAACCATGTGGATGTAGTGATGCTCCTTTTAGAACACAAACCAAATGTAAATGCTCTAGATAAAGATGGTTGCACGGCCTTAGCGATAGCCTGTCGAGAAGGGTATCATGAAATAGCAAATGCACTTTTGAATGCTGGTGCTTATGTGAACATACAGGACAGGGCTGGTGATACAAATTTAATTCATGCCGTGAAAGGCGGTCACAGAGGAGTGGTTGAATCTCTTTTGAAAAAATATGCTGATGTCGACATCGCCGGAAAGGTGAGAACATTAATTACATATTATTCAAAACATTTACTGTATGCTTGATTTTAATTTAAAAAAAACGTAAAGTAATCGTGTAAATTTCATAAATATTGTAGGATAAAAAAACCGCAACTTATATAGCAGTAGAAAAAGGCAATGTACCAATATTGAAATTGTTATTAAGTGCGAATCCAGACCTAGAAATCGGGACGAAAGATGGCGATACTCCATTATTGCGAGCAGTTAGGTCGCGAAATGCTGAAATCGTGCAATTGTTGCTGGACAAGAAGGCTAAAGTCTCAGCTACCGACAAAAAAGGTGATACGGTGCTTCATATTGCTATGCGTGCAAGATCAAAAGCCATCGTTGAGATATTATTGAGAAATCCAAAAAATAGTCAGTTACTTTACCGTCCAAATAGACAAGGAGAGACACCGTACAATATCGATATTAATCATCCAAAAACCATCCTTGGACAAATATTTGGTGCACGTAAGTTGTCAATAAATTATTTCAAATTGATTGTAAATAGAATAAATGTCATAGAGGATTTTGTTAATTCGGAAAAGTTAATTTTTTTATGAATTAAAATATAATAATTTGGTGTTCATATAGGGCGTCTTAATACAAACGAGGATAATGAAAATATGCTTGGCTACGATTTGTACAGTAGCGCGTTAGCAGATATTCTTAGCGAACCATCTCTTTCAACGCCTATAACTGTTGGCCTTTATGCAAAATGGGGTTCCGGAAAATCATTTTTGTTAAATAAATTGAGAGGTAATACTATCATTTAATTTAATTCAAAAATGACTATATCAAAAATTGCATTAAAGATGTTTATACTTATTTTAATTTTTCAGAGGAAATGAAGAATTTTGCTCGCCAATGGATCGATCCTGTATTTCAATTTTCGTTTTTGTTATTTGTTGTAGTAACTCATGTATCTTTATTAGTGGGTATTACAATTGGTCTTGCCCTTCAGTCATGGGTTGTTGGTCTTTCATGTGGTACAAGTTTTATTGTTATTACATATGCTTTTTTGATACTTATCTGGTATGCCAATAAAAGGTAATGACTACCTTGAAAACGTGTATTTTGTTCTTTTCTGTAATATATTATCTTGAAATATTTGTATTATAGGTATGATTGGTATTGGCCATACACTTTTACAGTAGCTCTTACTACAAAATTAAATTCTTTGAAGCTACTGTTGCAAGTAATTTTTTGTCATCCTCCTGGCGGTCGAGTTCATGATGGTGTTACCGTTCAACCAATAAAATTTTATTTCACCGACCAAACTCGAGTCGGTACGACTGCCGCTGGAGAGAACGCAGTAGTACAAATGGTGGGATCTCTTTACGATTGCATTGAAAATGATTTTGGTTCCTTATCTACGCGATTGTATAGAGCATTCAGACCAAAACCGGATAAATCGACAACAACGTGGAAGTGGAGGCATCTTTGCTGTTTACCATACATAGTCATATTTGAATTCTGCTTTTGCAGTTTACTTATCGGTATCTCTGTACTTACGGTCTACCTCATCGACATTTCTAGCAGCAAGTGAGTATATAATAAAGAGGAATATTTAAAACAAGAAAGCAAGAAATCATAGTTATCTGTTTCTTTATTCCTAATATTGCAGACCAAAAATAGAAAGAGTTACGGCACACATTATTATGATAGCCGCTGCCTTAATATTAGCTGTTAGTGTAATAGCGAATTTATACACATGGAGTCGAACGTTGCAAGCTCTTGTTTTCTCTCAGAGGCGGCACTTACAGCGTAGCATTTCTAAGTTAGAAACTTTAAAGAGTGAAGGCTTTATACAAACATTACGAAGCGAAGTCAGTTTAATGACAGAGATGGTATGTAATATATTAATTGAATAATTCATTTTATTAAATTCTTTTTGTACTTAACAGAATTTTTGTACAAAACAAAACAGGTTAAGTGTCTAGATAGTTTTATGGCACAACAGAGCAGATTAGTAATAATTGTGGATGGTCTAGACAGCTGTGAACAAGATAAAGTGTTATTAGTTTTAGATGCTATACAAGCACTGTTTAGTGATAATGGTTATCCATTTGTTGTTATATTAGCAATTGATCCACATATAATTGCCAAGGTATTTTAATATATTTTCTATTTTTTTTGTGAAATGTAATGTAGTAATTGGTTGTCTTGATTTTAATTGAAGCTTGATTTAATTTTCGTTCTTGCTACCAGGCAGTGGAAGTCAATAGTAGAAGATTATTCACAGAATCTAATATTGGAGGGCATGATTACTTACGCAATATGGTGCACCTTCCATTTTATTTACAAAACAGTGGTTTACGAAAGGTGAAAGTTGCTCAACAAACTGCCCAACATAGTAGAAAAACTACTTGGACCGAAGCCGAAGAAAGCGTTAATTACACCGCCGCTAGTACAATGCATCATTCTGTTTCTAACAGAAGACTTAGTACAGAGTCTGGTATAATGAATAGTAATGAAAAGCTAAAACCACAAAGTAGAAAAGGCAGTAGAAAATTGCGATTAAGCGAATCGATTGCAAGTAGTATTGGTAGCAATCTAAATCGTTTGGGTGGGGCTCAAGATCTTAATAAAATGCTTCTCACTGATGATTATTTTAGCGATGTGAACCCTCGTAGTATGAGAAGATTAATGAACGTCGTTTATGTCACTGGTACTTAAGAAATAATTAAGCTGTGAAGTATTTATTTTAATATATTATGCTGATGGTTTCTAATGCATTATATATCTCTTCTTAGGGAGGTTATTAAAAGCATTCCAAATTGATTTCAACTGGTATCATTTAGCTAGTTGGATCAATATCACTGAACAATGGCCGTTTAGAACATCTTGGTTGATTCTTCATTATGATATGTATGAAGATAGTTTAGATGATTCCATGTCATTAAAAAGCCTTTATGATAAGTATGTTTTTCCAATAACTTATTAAAGATAACATTTTGCTTGTATGTGCTTCATGTTTTTATTTAAATCGTTAGAATACGACCCCAGATTCCGGTACTTAAAGAAGTTCAGCCCCTTTTAGAAATGGATAGGGATGAACGCAAACTGGATATTTTTCTGACATTTCATCGTTCCAGTTTACTCGTTAGTGATATGAAAATATTCTTGCCGTTTACAATAAATCTCGACCCTTATATTAAGAAAAAAATAAAAGAAGAGCAGCAGAGTATGGAAGAAGAAACAGGACTTGGTCCGTATAAGCAATATAGCCCTTGGACGGTACACAATACTAGTGGTGGTTATGAACGGGATGGAAGCAAAAGCGGTTTAGTGAACCGACTAGCAAAAGGTTTGCAAGGGCATGTACTAGTACCACCGACACCAGGCTGGTGTGTGCAACCAGTTGATTGGCAGCCTCCTCCATGGATACCGATACCTCTTACGGAACCGGCGGTTAAACCACTTTCTGCAACTACAACTTTACCGGTATGCCATTACTATATGGTTATTATAATATTGCGATACAATCTTCTCTTTTTCTTTTCTTTAGTCCGAAATTTTGGAGATAAAACTTTCATCTTTAACAATAAACGGAGTTTGTGATCTTATTGATAGAATTGAAAGTATAAATCCCACTCAAGCACCACAGTACAAGCAAGTTATTAAAGAGAACAACATTAATGGTAAAGTTTTATTGCATTGTGACTTACAAGAGTTGAAAAAGGTAAGGTGTGCAGATGTGATTTTAAGCAATATTTGTTAATATTGTAATACAGCTGATACATAATTTTATAATTACAGGTCCTTAAAATGGCATTTGGCGATTGGGAGCTGTTTCGTATGGTGATTGCATCTCTTAGAGAATTAGAACTTTCATCGTTTAGCACACATGAAGAAGGTCCCCGAAGTGTTCGGTTTACGGTAGGATCGGAACAGATCCAACGAAAAGGTATGTACATAAAGTAAATTATGATATTTTTCAATAGTCTTTTACAAAAATAATAAAATTTAAAATGTATATAAATGTATTTAAAGTTTTATTATTTAATTATAGATCATGCTTTACAAAGCACATCAATACGTGTTCCAACACATGTTGAAAAAGAGAAAGGAACATCAAGAACTGATGGTTCTTCTAGACGAGATCAGACCAAGCAATCTATTATGGAAAAGCAAGTAAGTCTTTTTAAAATACATTAATAAAATAATACATATACCTGTGTGTTTACAAATAATTAATTAATTAATTATGATTCTTATTACAATCGTGCTTGGTTTTAGTTTCAGGTAAGCGAAATCATACTTAACATTTCTTATTAATATTTTAATAAAAACATGTTTTCTATAATAAATTAAAAAATCTAATTAGTAATTAAAAAGTTAAATACAATTAGGAAGGAATAATCAATACATCTTCCAGGTAACTTTAGAAGAACAGATGATATGTGGAGCATTGCAAACTTTAAACGAAGAAGCGTGCGAAGATGTGTTAGATGTACCATCTTCTGTAGTTGCACCATCAGACTCACTCTCAGGTGAGCCCTCTTCTGTACCACTTTCATTGCCTCTGGTTATAGTTCAAGAACCACCACAGCCAGACCAAATGCGTGACACCGTACTTGAGTACAGTACAAATCTTTAATAAACTTAAATCAAACATAATTGTATAATTCAATCATGTATCATGTGTGTACAGCATCGACGTGACCATAACGCATTCGAAGATAGTTCTCTGATACCTATCATTTGTTATTTCAATTTTCCAGGAAAATTGGTCAATACAACTATTATTTACATGTTTCTTTCTAAGTATTAGTCACATATAGGTGGAATCGTAGCAGTATTATAAATAGATAAGTGTATTTATACACAACAAACAGTCAATAAAAATTAAATTTATTTATATACATATATATTTTAAGTACAATATATGTGATTATTAGAGGTGAAAGAAATTATGATTTTTATTTAAATCTTACCTCAGTACATATCGAATTTGAGAAAATGTGCCAACGTGTTGTGAGAGATTGGATCGTTATTATATACAAAGGATATAAAATGAATGTCTATTAAATAAAAAATACGTCATTCGTATAATAAACAACATTATTACTGTAGTAATCTGGATGTATGCGTTATCATAGACATAATAAAAACATTTTCGTGCAGTAGTTTAGTGAATTAATCATATAACTTGCGATAAAGAAAATTGTGCCAGTTTGTATTTCTAAAATTACAAAAGAAATTTGTTGTATTCTCGTCTCAAATAATTTGATCCTAATATGCTTAATCGGTCGATGTAATATTACTTACAGATTCATAATATACTTAGAATACTGTATTTTTCATAATGAACATTTGTAAAACAGACTGTGATAATTAATTGTTATTGTCGTTAAATATATTTCTTTTGTGGGATGTTTATGCTGATAGATCTTGTGTATTTAGAAAGATAAGCTTCTCATGAAACAGTTTTATATACTGAAGTAAAAAGTTATTTCTTCTTTGTTCGCGTGTTCTTTTGTACTACGTGTGCAATTATGCTAATCAAATTGTTGAATAATTATATTACAACTGCGGATGGCAATAAAACTATGTTGGAAACTTGAAGTGATACTATCTTTCTTAGACTAGATCTATAAGCTTATTGGATATACATGCTTTCATTTTATATCTTTATTAAATACAACAGTATTGCAGATAATTAAAGTATATCATTAAAAAAATTGATAATCAACTGTGTTTTACTTAGGAATCCTTTATGGTATTTTATATTTTATTTCTTAATTTTCAATAAATCCACTTTTAACTTATATTTATCACATCTTGCCTGGTAAACCGAAAAAATGCATAACACGAAGATTTGTTTTAGGATCCATGTCGACGGCTCCTCAAGACACAGATTATGTGATTCTTCAGTCTAATCCACTTCTGCATTGGGTACCAGTAAACGATGAGCCCGAAACGTCAGATGATAGCTCATTTGAATCTACGGTTCATCTTCAGCGTACCAATTCACAACGTAGTATAACATCTCAACTTAGCACCAGATCAGCTTGTTCGTTCGGACGTAAAGAACCAAAAAGAGGTGGAGGCAATTCTACCAGTAGCAGACCAGCGTCACTCTTCGTATCTCCTCCGCCCTCTCCCAGACCTGCCTTCAGATCCAAGTCAACTGATGAAAATTATGTAGCCAATAATATACCCATGAGATCCACTATATCTACGCCTACTAAGAAACGACGTTCAACGTCAACATTAAACGACGAGATAGTTCTATCGGTCCCTGTTCCAAATTCTAGCTTAGAAAAGTTAAGCAAACTGAAAGATCGTCTTATGGGTACCTTACCTGCCTCTCCTGCTGCAGGAGATAGCGAGGATGAGTCTACACCGTTAGTTTCCGAGTTATCTACTCCAACTCACTCACAGTCTGATAGTGTGTTTAAACATGACTGCAGTGAGGAAAATAGTAGCTCGATCTCTTCCAATAAAAGTTTACCTCGCGACGGAGAACGTTCTGTTGATGTTGTTGATTATTCCGACACAGTTAGCTTAATGGTATGCGAGTCGTCGCACACGCAACACCTGTCGCGTCAAGAAGCTGAAGAATGGGACAATCCCGAAACACCTGTTTGATACATTCTATTATATGGTCGTTACTGAGTATCTCGGTGCTATGCAATAATACACGATGAAAAGAAAAACTTTAACTTAATAATAATGCTATTTAAATTGAAGTTTGTGATATATATTTTCAAAGATAATTAAAGATAGTCAAAGAACTCTACTTTGTATATAGTAAATAGAATATATTGACTTTTTTAGATAAAGTATTCGAAGGTGTTTATGTGATATGTACGATACGACCGAATTTATTTTTGCAGAACATGTCTGATGTTCGTAATATAACATTCCTTATAGTTTTGATGCATTTAGTACTGTTGTTATAGTTGGTCTTTGAAAAAGAAAAGAATTATCATTTAAACGGAAGACATTTCTTTTATTGTACTGTAAATTTACACTGAGAGATTAATTCAAGTCAATTCGTGGAAGCAGTAATAAAAATTCGAAATGGATAATTAATTCCTAAATATTTTAACGCGTAAATACGAAAAAGATATTTAACGAATTCTATTTGTCGTATATCGAATTGTATTGATTTTAAATATTAGTATTAGTTAACAAGTGTAATAGGTAAATAAATGTAGTTGATTTATACGACGATTGATATCACAGTCAACAAGATATTTTATAATAAGAAGTATTCGTGCTTATCAAGATAAAGGTTCCCTTTCGTATTGCTTTCATCATCACGCATATAAAATTATAGATTAGATCTTCAAAGCTATGTGGTAAAAAAATAATCACTCGCCAACTTTCAAAGTATTTGTAGGACCTATATTACCAGAGAATAATCTCTAATATTTTTGTTTGAATTATTTAATTAAATTATTTAAATATTTACGGAAAATTTCTTTTTAATTTACAATAGACATTAATTATGCTGTAACTTTAATTCTTTTAAATTTTTAATATAAAATATTTTTTTTAAAGTTATGAAGAAAATATATTATCTGTTTTTCATGTATATATCTCAAAACCTAATTTATAAAATACATAGTAAAATGAATGAATACATCTTTGAGAAATCTATGATACAACTTTTTAATAATACTTTTTTTATTACAAAGCAAAAAATTATACATATGTATATAACAGTGTATGTATATATAATACTTTAGGACGGAATACATTTAGGGAATTGGTTGATAATAGCGTTGTAAACACAGATTATATATATATATATTATATATATATATTAGATTTCCAAATAATAGTATCATATGTACTTTACTTATTCCTATTAAATATAGTATATTTAAATACATAAAACATCGAACAGCGCCTTATACAACTTTCATAAATGCTCATATATGAAATACAATAAGTACTTCGACAGCCTTTTGTGTAATTCGTTGAAACGAGTTCTATTTTGCATAACTTACATTTTATGTTTTGACCAACATATTTCTTAGCTGTCTTTTAAATACATTACATAAAATAAATTTTGTAATACAATAAACTTCGTCAGATCTCAAAATGGGAAATATTTGCTATGAACTAATCTAGTCATGGATTGTTCTTCATATTTTAAAAAAGTTTTTACATTTTCTTCATCTTAGATTCAAATATTCTTAGTTCATTGTATTACACCTTCAAAATAAACAACTTTTATGAAATACTGATATGTTAGTTACGAATATTACAACTATAAAAACAATAAAATATAAGATACCATAGATATAGACATATTAATATAAACTAAATCTTTTCTATGGAAAATGTACTGATTTACTATTTTTTCCTCATTCTTTACAAAAGATCAATAATAGTTCATCTTTTATAAAATACTTATATCAATAATAATGTACATATATTTATGGATAAAAGTATTTTCAACAATAAAACGTTTTGTAGTAAATACAATATAAGTTGATAGGAATGAATATTACTTTAAATGAAGGAATCTTTCTTTTTCATTACTATTAAAGGCACTATGGCAAGTATAAAAAACTATCTAAGAAGTATTTAAATAGTTCTAATTAAATTACTATCTGCGCACCCGACTTTGTTTGCAAATTCTAAGCAGTATATATTCCAATTATACTAATAGGCAGTAATCTAAAACAATAAGTCAACATAACGTCTACATTTTTAATAGGAGCACCATACATTACTTCTTTTAATGTACGAATGTGTTCTTGTACATTACGTAATAAAATGTTAGGACACTTAATTCTTTGTAAAAATGACTATTTCACGTAATGATACATACAGAACGGATCTAAGCAATTGGCATGGCAATATATTAAAGAAAGTAATGTATAAGTAATAATGCAGTAAAACAATTACTCATAAAAAAGTAGATGTAAAAATATGGAATAACATTGTTATAACATTAAGTACTGTGTTTAAAAAGAGTATTTTTGCTACGCATTTGACATTGAAGAGTATCAATAATTGTAGCATTTTAAACTTTATGGTTCAAAAACGTGAATTTCATATAAAAAATATGTAAAATTAAAAAAGTAATCATTTTCGATTAGGAACCAAACTTTTGCAATTTATATTTACTAGTTGCTTAAAAAATTGATATAATTTACTTACATAACTTTCTAAATCAAGTTATCTCATATAAATAATTTTTTTTAATTAAATGCACGAATATAAACTGTTCGTAACTAGTGAGAAATATAAATGCTGATTGGTCCCACCTTGTTGAATTGTTCTTTTATTTTACTGTATGATTTTTACTTAGGCAACATTGTACTCTTATAGGCACTTTTACTTTATATTTTAGGGAAGACTGAATTTAATAAATATTTTGCTTTTTGTTTTAGAAGCAGTATTTTTCGCGTGTTTCGTTGATGAATTAATATTTTAAAGTTGCGTTGTAATTACCGTCTTCCTCGTAATAACAGTACGTTTAATTGGTGTTTGATCTGCCACTGTAGTTTGTGATGGATCAGCTACTAACCATGGACTGATATCAGAAACTGCTGAATTGTCATCCTAAATTAAAAGAAATAATGTTTGCGTAACATAAATTAAAACAAGATATATTATAAACCTGATACTTAATGTTAGTGCGATTCGATTAAATATTTCCAAATAATGTATTGAATGTTCAAAAGCACATTTGAATACAATTTACACAAGCTAAGCATTTTTAGACAAATACAAAACCAAAGGGCTATGTTACAATAACAGAATGTCAAGCATTTAAGAACAAGCCACACCTTGTGAGTAAGAGTCGTAGTAGTGGTTTGTATCTCTTCGGTTTTCACGACTCTTGCTCCATTATTCTCTGTTTCTGCTTCAGCTTTCTTTTCAACCACAGGCTGTACTTCTTTAAATGGATTAAGCAAACCCAAAAACGGATTTGAATCTATGAATGGATTTGTATTCGCTTTCTTTTCCTCTTCTATTTTTGAATCCTCCTCAATATTTTCAGAAATATTAGTAGTAACTTCGTTACTGTTATCGCTAGTGAATGGATTGAATGGATTCTGAGATTGATTTGAAATTTTAGGATTTAATTGTGTAGTTTTCTGTTCAATTTGTCCCCAGCTGTCTAGAGAAAAATGTGTTACCGTCACGTTATCGTCCGCAGATGGATTCATCATCGCAGTTCCACTTACTGAAAGAGTCAGTTTATCTCCACCCTAAATAAGAAACAATGCAAAAAAGCTAACAAATCACATCAAAAGCCTAGAAGCACGAAACAATAGAACAAATATTGGAAAAGTTATTTAAATGCATAATAACGTAAAGTATTTAAAAATACGACATAAAAAGATAGAAATTAAATATTCTTTATACTGCTTTTACAAGAAAATAACACAAAGTAATTTTTTAAACCAATAGCATTCTAAGAAATAAAAGAACAACTTTCTACTGTAATAAGTTATTCGAAGATTTATTTCAATATTTTGTATAACGAAAAATGTTGACAATATTACAGAACTCTGTTTTCTTACCACTGATACAATTGTTGCTGCATCAGAGTGCTGGTTGTTCTTATTGACAACTGTGGATGTATCCATAGATGTGATGGAAACCAAATTTGAATTCTTTCCTTGTTCTAGAGACTTAGCTTTTAGTATATTACATTTTAATGATTCCGGAGGAATAGGTGTGCGAGGAGGCAACGAGGAAGTACCACCAACTTGATTATTTGGTACTAACGGCGTTTGATTTACCATGTTATCGATAATTAAACTTGTTTTCACTGGTTCTATTTCTTTCTCAGTACTAGCAACTGTTTGATTTCTAGGTTCTAAAGGTTGTTGGTCTTTAGCCAGCGATTTTAACAAAGAATCCACTAAAGGCGAAGACGTGCCATGTACGCTGGATTCTGACGATTTTGTACTGGACTGACTTAGTTGTCGCTGTAAGGATTCTTCATCATCTAAAAGTAAGGATTCTTTTTTAAATTAGCACTTCAAGAATTTTTATTAATAATATGGAAACATTTTTTTTAGGCTTACTAGTAGCTGCTGGAGCTGATGATTGCGGTTGCTCCAATTGTTGACGTTGACGTTCTCTTAAAACATGACTCTGTCGTCGTGCATATCTTTGACTGGGACGTCTTTCAAATTGCACCGTTCGGCGTGCTCGATTAAGTTGAGTTGTTTGGAATTCTGTTTTACCGCTGTAACGAAAACGCGAACCCATGCGGAAAAAATTTTGACGTCCGCTAGCACCTTTAACTGGTGCGCGTAAGCGGAAGAAAGCATGATGTTCTACGGCACATTTCCACAAATGTTTGCAAGCTTTTTCATTAACTAGTCTAAATACAAATGTATGTTCTTGCTCTCCTCTTCCTTCGTCGTCCTCCTCCACAACAACTAACGTCAGCTTCTTTTTTTTAAAATCTAGCCGACCAATTTTGGGCCAAAAGAATAAACCGATCTTTTGAGTGCCTTCAAAAACTAGGATTCCAGTTGGAGTTAATCCCAAAGAGTACTCGCATGCATCTTTACCAAGAACTGTATGCATATCCACACCATACATGTCTAACCATTTAGCTTTACTGAGATAAGCTGATTCAGCTTGTGCAGGACTAAGGCCAGAACACTTAGTATATTCTTCTAGTATTTCAAGCTCCATTTGCTCTGTTTGACCTGGTACAAATCTAAATTCTGATACTGTAGCTGCACTATGTATGGCAGGATCATAATCACCAAGTTCAGCTAAAAAGTACAAATTAATTTATGTTAAAAAGAAAAATACAATTTAGATTCTTTTTTTTTTTGGTATAACTTACATTGAAGAGCTAAAGCAGCTAATTGAACAGCAACTTGATGAGGACAATGAAGTTTTCCATCTAAAACATCTTGCTTTAATTGTAGAAAGAACTGGTATCTTGTTAATTCTTCACGTAGAGTGTTAGGTTCTGATGAATAAAACTTTACTTTCAGTCGTAAAGTATATGGTGGTCCAACTGTATAAAATATAATCATTTGTTAATGATGGAGCAGCGAATATAAAAATTTTTAACTAGTTTTTTAAAAAACGCTGTTTTCAAGCAGCAGACAAAAACAATCTCATGATGTTTTTCATGGTATACAAAAATAGAACATACTTTTTACTTGTTTCTTTATTGGTTTAGTAGGGTCCAACCAATGCTGAACATTATTACTATCTGTATACTGCAGTCCAAAATAATCTTTCTCTATTAAATCTAAACTATAAAATACTTGCTCATATAAATCGCTAGCCAATGCTTTTTTCTGTAACAAAAAAAATCCACAAAAATATAAAAACGTGTAACAGATACATGTACATAAGAAAAAAATGACAATAATGTTGGTTTTATCACATTCTATTTAAGTGATATCAACAGTATCTTGACATAAAGATTTAGTACAGTATATAATATATTTTATTGAGGTATTTTTTAATAAACTACCTGTTAGAAATAGAAACAATAGCAATAAATTATCGCTTAACAAACCATTTTACTTACTGACAGTTCTATGGGTAAATCCGTACCATCGAGTAAAACGACTCTGCATTGAACAACATTCTTATTACTTAATAATCGCTGATTTTTTATTTGGGATGACGTAGTCTGTCCACTGACACTACGAGCCCTACGTCGTGACAGAAACCTTAACATTTTATTTGACATAAGTTAAGGAAAATCTGCTGGCATTTAACAACGATATATTGACCAAAACACTACATTTCTCGTTGCACACGGATATGTATCTTTTTCGCGATACGTTGAGTCGGGTAATACGCCCACTTAACATGTATACTCGTGTGGTGTGGTGACCCTCCTGTCTTCACCGCCAGAGGGGCATAGCTTTCTTGTATGTCGTTTCCCACACATTTCCATATATACAATCTTCAAAGTAGTGGTGGTGGGTTTTTAGTTTGTGAAGACGGGATTGGCGAATGACTTCACTTTATGGAAGTAATCCATTAATTTGTAGAAACTGTGAATAAAAACCACCCTTTCCTTTTCCTTCACCTTTTTATTTCAGAGCACTCAGTTGTATTGAGAAAAGTTCAGAATAAATTCAATAAATTAATTTTTTATAAAAATTGTCCTAATTTATTACACCACAGACCTGAAATTTCTGCTATTCCTAAAAATAAAAAATAAAATAAAACATGTTATCAAAGATAAACCCCGTTTTTCTATAATGTATATAGCAGTGAATGGATGGACACTAACCAACCATCTCTTCAGCGGCTGATTTTCTGTTGGAAATCGAGAAATGTTAATAGGAATATAGGATATGCATGGAGGTATCCGATCGTGACGTCACAGACAAGGAACGCAATACTGTGCAACAAGGACAGAGATATTTCCCCCTCTACTCCAGAGAATTAATTAATTACTCGCTTGTTAACAACAATTTATGAACTTTTAGTATTGCATCCTAACAATAGATCCTCTAGCAACATTCTCATATAATTTTTAACAGGATTCTTACCCTAAATAATGCATAATTAATTATTAATTTTATCTAATGTATTTCTCAATGAGTAAGACAGAGAAAGCAATACATAAATTAGAGAATTAATTAATTACTCGTTTTCTAAGAATAATTTATAAACTTTTAGTGTTGCATTTTAAAGATAGAACCTCTAGCAACATTCACATTTAATTTTATACAGAATTTTTATCGCAAATTATGCATAATTAATTTTCAATTACATCTAATGTATTTTCTAATGAGTTAGACAGAGAAAGCAATACATAAAGCCGAGTTAATAACGATCCGCCATCTCTTTACCCGATGATTTTCGGGTAAAAATCAAGAAATGTTAACAGGAATATAGGATGCGCATGGAGGTATCCGATCGTGACGTCACAGACAAGGAACGCAATACTGTGCAACAAGGACAGACATATTTCCCGCGCTTTCCAGGGAATTAATTAATTATTCGTTTTCTAACAACAATTTATGAACTTTTAGCATCGAATCCTATAAATAGAAGCTTTAGCTACATTCACATCACATTTTTAATAAGATTTTTATCCCAAATTATGCATAATTAATTTTTAATAACATCTAATATAGTTTTCAATGAGTTAGACAGAGAAGGCAATACATAAATTACAGAGAATTAACTAATTACTCGTTTTCTAAGAACAATTTATGAACTTTTAGTGCTGCATTATAAAGATAGAACCTCCAGCTACATTCACATCACATTTTTAATAGGATTTTTGCCATAAATAATGCATAATTAATTTTCAATCGAAACTAACCTAACTTTTAATCAGTTACACAGAGGGAGCAACACATAACTCCCAGAGAATTAATTAATTGCTCATTTTCTAAGAACAATTTATGAACTTTTAGCGTTGAATAATAAAGATAGAACCTCTGGCTACATTCACATCACATTTTTAACACGAATTTCCCCCCATATAATTAATTATTACTAATTACATGGTGACCTGTCTTAAATACTACAGTACGCGGCGTCGATTTTTCGTTAATTACTTCGGTTTATGCAATGCAAATAAAATTTACGAATATACATATCGAACGTTATTCCTATAGCTACTTTCACATGTTATCAACATTAACATTTGATCTGTAATTTATGAGTTATTAAACATTTTGTCAGAGTAACACATTTAAATGGCGGTACGAATTTTTATTAATTTATTCCTGTTAAATTAACGCGAAAGAAATTCGTGTTAAAAATGTGATGTGAATGTAGCTGGAGGTGTTCTATCTTTATAATGCAGCACTAAAAGTTCATAAATTGTTCTTAGAAAACGAGTAATTAGTTAATTCTCTGTAATTTATGTATTGCTCCCTCTGTCTAATTGAACGAAAAATAGGTTAAGTAAAATAAAAAATTAATTATGTATAATTTACGGCAAAAATCCTATTAAAAATGTAACATGAATGTAGCTGAAGGTTCTATCGTTAGGATTCGACGTTAAAAGTTCATAAATTGTTGTTAGAAAACGAGTAATTACTTAATTCTCCGGAAGATATGCATGGCTTCCTTTGTCTAATTGATCGAAAATAGGTTAGGTAAAATAAAAAATTAATTATGCATTATTTACCGCAAAAATCTTATTAAAAATGTGATGTGAATGTAGCTAAAGCTTCTATCTATAGGATTCGACGCTAAAAGTTCATAAATTGTTGTTAGAAAACGAGTAATTAATTAATTCCCTGGAAAGCGCGGGAAATATGTCTGTCCTTGTTGCACAGTATTGCGTTCCTTGTCTGTGACGTCACGATCGGATACCTCCATGCACATCCTATGTTCCTGTTAACGTTTCTTGATTTTTACCCGAAAATCATCCGGTAAAGAGATGGCGGATCGCTATTCGCTTCTCTTTATGTATTGCTTTCTCTCTCTAACTCATTAGAAAATACATTAGATATAATTAAAAATTAATTATGCATAATTTGCGATAAAAATTCTGTATAAAATTAAATGTGAATGTTGCTAGAGGTTCTATCTTCAGAATGCAACGGTAAAAGTTCATAAATTATTCTTTGAAATGAGTAATTAATTAATTCTCTATAATTTATGTATTGCTTTCTCTGTCTAACTCATTGAAAACTATATTAGATGTTATTAAAAATTAATTATGCATAATTTGGAATAAAAATCTTATTAAAAATGTGATGTGAATGTAGCTAAAGCTTCTATCTATAGGATTCGACGCTAAAAGTTCATAAATTGTTGTTAAAATGCGAGTAATTAATTAATTCTCTGGAAAGCGCGGGAAATATGTCTGTCCTTGTTGCACAGTATTGCGTTCCTTGTCTGTGACGTCACGATCGGATACCTCCATGCGCATCCTATATTCCTGTTAACATTTCTTGATTTTTACCCGAAAATCATCGGGTAAAGAGATGGCGGATCGCTATTAAATTCCCTTATGTATTGCTTTCTCTGTCTAACTCATTAGAAAATACATTAGATGTAATTGAAAATTAATTATGCATAATTTGCGATAAAAATTCTGTATAAAATTAAATGTGAATATTGCTAGAGGTTCTATCTTTAAAATGCAACACTAAAAGTTTATAAATTATTCTTAGAAAACGAGTAATTAATTAATTCTCTAATTTATGTATTGCTTTCTCTGTCTTACTCATTGAGAAATACATTAGATAAAATTAATAATTAATTATGCATTATTTAGGGTAAGAATCCTGTTAAAAATTATATGAGAATGTTGCTAGAGGATCTATTGTTAGGATGCAATACTAAAAGTTCATAAATTGTTGTTAACAAGCGAGTAATTAATTAATTCTCTGGAGTAGAGGGGGAAATATCTCTGTCCTTGTTACACGGTATTGCGTTCCTTGTCGGATACCTCCATGCATATCCTATAATCCTATTAACATTTCTCGATTTTAAACCTAAAATCAGCCGCTCAAGAGATGGCGCTGTTTTTGTTATGTTTTGATTTCGATTCTGAGGACTGGTGTTTACGTGAAATAGTAAACATAGCTGAAGCGTTTATATGCAGCACAATTATTAAGATAATTAACGTTGAGTTGTATCATGTCAGTTACAAATTTGAAAGTAAATATGAGATTATTGTATGTTTCAATTTGTTTATCCCATCTGTTTTGGTTCCCTGTCAGTTTTCGCTTGACAAAGTTATAGATTGTGTTTGAGTGGGATGAATTATAAATAGCTAAATTTGTATTCCTAATTTAATTGTAGTTGCTAAGGAATTGTAGACGGTAAAACGTCACGTTACATTCGATTGTATAATATTTTTTAACGCAATAGTTAGAAATATTGTAACTTGATAAGTATTATTGATACTATTACATTTCAAGAAATTATTTTTGCATTTAATCTTTTAAGAATCGGTATGGCTGTTGTAGATAAGGTAAATAAATTTGAATGCTTTTAAGATTAGTTTTTGATTATTTATTATATCTTATTTATTGTAGAACACTATAGAACTTGCTATACAGTACCAGCAAGTGTATTATGAACTTCTTCCTGATTGGTTCCAATATGATTTTGAAGATTATCAGCTAATAAAACATAAAATTGGATATGCTCTTTTTGGTCCTCCGAAACTTGATAACGATGTAGGAACCTTAAGCAACAATTTAGAGGACAATACGTTTAATAGTATAATGTATGATAAAATGAAGTTAAAAGTTATAGATAAAATTTATAACAAGATAATACAATATGGAAAAAGTAAACAAAACAGTATTTATATTGGAATTATATTTAATGTAATATTTCTTCATCAAGTTTCAAAGGAATCTAAAGAAAAAGATAAATTGAATAATCCATTTAATTTGTGTGTATTACCAATATTTAAATTGAGGAAAGATGCATTTTATACATGGTATATGGACAATGAAGGTAGAATATATAAAAGTTGGCAAGATTATATCACGAACAATACGTTACCTCAGTGTACCATGGTTTTACCAAAACGTGGATTATATCAGCACGATCCAAGTAATAAAATTACAAAATATTCTTCAACTGTGTGGGTAGAAGTATTAAACTCACCTGCATGTGCTATTAAAAATAAAATATTTAAGGGTATGGATATTGCTACAAGTACATTATCTATTTGTACCACTGTTGGATTAGGTGTTGCTAGTGTTTTCACGCCTGTTGCACCAGCTCTTCTTACCGCAGGTATGAGGTATTTTAGATAATTTAAAATAATTAAACTTTTATGTCAATTTCACCTGTATATTACATGTATAAGGTTGAATGAAATTTTCATTGTTAGGTCTCATTTATAATGCTGCAAATGCATCATGGATAATTGGAAGAAGTTCACAAAAATTGATAGATTTAGCTACACACAAACAATCTATTAATCCAATTGATAAAAATGCATTTCCTACCTGGTTTAATATAGGTAGTACAGCTTTAACAGTAGGAGCAAGTGGAGGAACTATGTTAGTGTCTAAAACTCTTGCAAATTACAATACTATAGGTGATGCAACTAAAATGGCTTATAAATCTTTAATGTTAAGCAGTCTAACTATAAATGGCATTGGTTTAGTTTATCAGGGTTATTGTTTAATTGACAAGTATCAAATGGAAAGAGAGGTTGATATTGCAGATGTGCTCATTTTCACTTCTCATGTATTATTCTTTAGTAACATTGTAATAAATACCAAATTAGGTTGTGAGCTTATAGAAACATCTAGAGGTACTATATTTCAAAAGTTTAAAAACGCTTTGCGTTTCAATCGTTTTGAAACACAGTTTAATTATCAAAATGTAGAAAATCAGTGTGAAGGTATTGTTCATAAAATAACAAAAGGTATAAGTAAAAATGATTTTTTAGGTGTTTTGAATAAAATGAGATGTGGAAAAGTACCTACATTAACATATCAGGATGGTAATATAGTTATAAATAATAATATATTTATAGATCCTATTATATTCACAAGACATTTGTTGACAGCTGGCGTAGTTGCATTTAATTTAATAGAATCAAATTCATCAGTGATAGCTGCAGGAAAACACCATGTACTGGCTAAGTTAAAAACTTCTTTGCAACATCTATTAAGAAATTTCTATACGGAAAAGCAACCTGATGTAAAAGTAGAACCTGATGTTGATTACTTCAATAATATCTTACAAGAAATAAAATATATGAATAACGCGGAAGAAGTATTAATTAAACTTTTTAAAATTGCTGTGATCATAGTGAAACACTGTAATAATCCTCAGCAGTTCTTATTCGATAGTATTTATTTTTCGTGGATGTATTGTAAGGCAAATCTTAGAGAATATGTAACCGTGCATTCTACTCCTATATCTAAAATGTTCAGCGTATTATCAAAAATTGTTACATTTTTATTCGATTGCATCGATGCAATAGAAGATGAACTATTTTCAGCCTTTTATACCTATATTATAACTACAAACGCAGAAGTTTGTAACTAGAAATTATAACATAGCAAAGTATTTTTAATTGCTGTTTAAAACCACAGCAAGTGTTTTGTAGTTATAATACTAATAGTTGTAGGGCGAATTGTTTTGAGGCGATTTCGGCAATAGAATGAAAAAAAGTGATTGTGTATAAAGTTTTTGTGACTTCAATTGCACGTATCAAACTTATATACAATCAATTACAAGTATCACGCGAAAAATGATACAAAAATGTACTTATAACTCAGTCAAAATAGATCTAGATCCGTTATTTGAAGGCATAATGTAACATTTAAGCGGAAGACAACTATGATTTCCTTTATATTTTTGAATTACCTTATGTTTATAAGAATTCGGTGTACAATTTCACAAGAAGCATGTAAAATATGTTAAAGGAAAAGATTCTTAATTATGCTTAATAGTGAAGGCATTCGTTTATTTTCGTTTCTCCCAAATATTTAAATACAACCCACACAAATATATACAGATGATACTGAGCACATTTACATTGTTTCATCTGATCATTTTGGTCGCATTATCGTTTAAGAGACATTCATAAAAGCCAATGTTACAATACAGTTCATCAGTTAAAATGTTGATCAATTGTAAAAATATCGATGTGGGGTGCGCGTCAAATAAATTAAGAACCTAAACTAATTTACATGAATAAATTACTTAGGTATATGACAAGTGAACAGAAAAATACTCTTAGACAGTATTGATTCGTCTTTTATCGATAAATAAATGACGGCAATACTGGTCCACGAGTTAAAAATACTTTACAGATCCAAAACTGTCCAACTTAATTAAATATAACTATCGTATCGAGCATAAATAGAATGAGAAACACTACGAATAAATACTGAAACTTTTATCTACAAAATACGTTGTTTCCTTACGCAGGCGTAATTTTAATAATTAATCCTGACATACAATTCGAATTAATTCGATTCTGGCGGTCTTGAATGCAATTCAGAATACCTTAACGTTGTCCGATATTAATTACTATAAATGTATTATAATAATTAATATCCTACATACTGTTGTATAAATACATCGTTGACTATAATCGACACATGCACGCGTTCTTTTTAACAGTTATACAATTAATTACATCATAACACGTACATTATTATTTTTTTTTTTTTTTAACAATGATCACTCGAGTTCTGGTGTTATATATTTTTGTAAATGATATATTTATTTGCTTCATTGTCGGAACCATTTTATTGAGAACACCGTTTCATTATGTGCGTTGAAAGAAGCAAAAAATATTTCATCCTAGTTTCTCTTCAATTTTATTTTATCTTAAAATAAGTATGTACAATTATCGTCAGCGTAGAAAATGATAACGAAAGTACAAAGGAAATAGACATATCTTTTGGAGGTCGAGCAAAGTTACAACATATCATTCTATACTTTGATGTTAATAAATAAAATAAATTTTTGCCTATTTTGGTTTGTAACTTTTCTACAGAAATAACAATTGGAATGTATCGGTTCATTAAAAGTGTTCTGAACAATTTTTCATGGAAGCCCCATCTCCGATTTCATTATCTTCAAATAGAAATACAGGCAAAAAATATATAGTTCAACCCCTTGTTAACGAACTTCATACTTTGTATAGTAACAAGAACTATTTGTTCATTTGGTTTATTAATTTAAAATTAAAATACTGATGCGTTTTATGTACTTTTTATTTATATTAAGAAAGGGAGAGATAATAACTCCTTCGCCCTTGATAAGAGTGTTATCATAAAGTTTGATTTTCTGTAAGTTTTTCTTAACAGTGTTGGTCGTCAAGGGGTTAACACTTTGAGCATCATTTAAGTATATTTCTTACGTGAAATAGGAATTAAAGTTAACTTTTAATCATTTTACTTTTAAACACATGCATGTAATTATATAGAATATTATATTAATAACCATATCACAATTGTATAATAATTACAAATAAATATAATAATAATTATTATTTAAAAATTCAACTAAATTTGAACACAATTGCACCATAGAATTTATTACAAAAAATGAGATTTTATTGTTTTCCAAATCCTTTCCTTACAAAATTATCACATTTGTACTCAAAGTGTTAATAAACCATATACTCCATTTGTTTCTTTTCATTTATTTCAAACATCAAGTGTCTTTTCATTTTCTATAAGATCATGAGCTTCCACGTTTAAATAACAGCGTTACAATTAATTCCAGAACTGAATGTCAGCCAAGTGAATGCTTAACTTTACGAAGAATTTTGTATGGTGATTTTATTGTGTACACGAACGCGGCTGCTAATTAAATTAAGATTTACCAGTACAACTAGGGTTCAAAGGTCAGACGATCCCAAGTCCAAAACGTTAAATTCTTTCTTAATTGGTCGTATTCCATCGTTGAAGTTTTAAATACTGTAGACAAAGGGAGACGTACACTTCGAAATCTCGGGTTTGGCAGCAATCATGATAAATCGGTGACAATTTATAAGAATCAAGAACAGGATATAGTTTTCCAGTCTGTTATATACAGTTGAAGGATTACTTATGTCCACTGCAGTGATGAACAGTAGAAGCTTTTGAGTTTCGGTAACGTTAGTTCTTTTCAGTGTTGGTAATTGGTGATCTATGGTTAATCACTATTCTCAGGTGTGACCCAAGACGTTTTGTTGGTAAATTGTTCTAATGAATTTCAAACTTTTGCTGTTGACACTGTTGACGCAAATCGCCAAAATACTATCATTATACCCACGATGTCCTTTAACCCTTCTATTGTGTTTAGATCTATACGACACAGCTATATCTTTAGATTAGTACAATTTTATTAGAATTAGATTTATCTATCTATATATGTGTATACTTTAGAACGTGAGTGTTTCGCTAAATTTGTCAAAAAGGTGTACGATCACAATTTTTAGATAATTAACACAATCTCTTATGAAC
Organism: Tetrapedia diversipes; assembly: GCA_033822845.1. Classification (NCBI taxonomy): domain Eukaryota; kingdom Metazoa; phylum Arthropoda; class Insecta; order Hymenoptera; family Apidae; genus Tetrapedia; species Tetrapedia diversipes. Next base: position 39,348 of record JAOPTO010001297.1, read on the forward strand.
ACAATAAAAGGGTTAAACGCTATAAAACTGGTCTTGGATATATCCGACTGCGATTCATCTTGGTTCAATTTGATTAATTTGTAGAACAGTATCGTTTTGCAATCTTTAACCCTTTCAGATCCGCAACTTTCGGTCTGCAACAATGCAAATACATTTTTATTCCTTTAAACTTTAAACGATAGATATTATATTTTATATATTTCATAAAGGGATTTTCTGAAATTTCTCCGTTCTAGTTTCAGAATACCGAATGTTTAACAAAAGTTTCGAAACTTGGAAAAGCAAAGAAAAATTGGTTGGGTCCGAAAGGGTTAATTAAATAGCTTACCGTTACAACGTTTTTAATCTGTTAAACGTTCTAACACTAATGCGAACAGACAAACGTCCGGAGCTTGTTACTAAAGTTTTTCTCGCAGGACAACAATAAATTAAGCTTCCTCTTAATTATATCACACTTTTTAACGTTCGAAACGGGTGTTTTCTACTCTCATGTCCCTATAGGCACAGCTGGCTCTCTTTATCCAGGTTTGCTGACCGTTACAGAACAGTTTCGGCTGTATACTCCACCATAAGACCAGTGTTCCTTAACCCTTTCACCCTTGCTGATATCAATCTGGTCTGTAAATGGATCTCACTAAGTAAATCATAGCAGACGTTTCATATTTATATATACATACACATACATACACACACACAGACGCACACAGCACGATATTAATTTTCCATAAATAGTAAAAATTCCAATAAGTTACACCAGAAACAAGTTTAACAAAATTCAACGCATAGCCTGTGCATCCTCCAAACCTTCTCTTTCACAAAATTACCAAAAAGCACACAACCATTCCTCCTTTCAGATCCCCGAAGCCTTGTCGTTACAAGCAACACAGTACACCGGTGAAAGGGTTAAAACAAACGTCCATCCAACAACCTGTCTGCGAGCCTGACTCGCTAAGTCCCGAAGCTAAATCACAGCGTTTGCGCCCCCGCTGACACGCGTTAATCAAGAGAACCCCTATTCTACCGACTATTCCTCATGAATCGTCACCGCGGTCGCATCGTTACCATGGACATTCCCATAGAGATCAGCTAAGCTAGATAAGTCCTAGGGGGGTTCGCCTTCGGATTGCCGGGGTCGTCTTTCGTGGTGCACGACCAGGCCTCCTCGGCCAGGCTACCGTACCTCTGAACCCCCGGGAACGGCGGCCCCGTGCTCTGCGGCGAGTAATAACCGCCCTTCAGCTGATAGTAATTACCACCACCACCACCACCAGTATGCTGGTACTGGTACTGATCACCGGGCAGAACGTTGCTGTAGCCGGAATACGAGCCGTACTGCGAAGAAGAGTACGATGAAGAGTATCCCCGCTCGCTAAGGCTCCGATAAGGCCCCGGATGCTGGGGCCTACCCTCCTGTCAAACGGGGGTGCTTACTGCTGCGCTTGTTATGTAGTCGATGTCGCCTATGCTCTTCACACGACGATGCCTCTTGTTGCCGGCGATGGGCCTTGGGGGCAGCTGCGGTGGGGGCGGTGAGTTGCTACGGGCGCTGCTCATGTACTGGCTGGCCAGACTTCCGGTGTCCGACGATGACGAAGGGGAGGCCTTCTCGCTCCTGGGTCGTAGACCGAACGCTCTGCTTAACGATCCCTGTTTCAGAAACGGAATTGTTCGATGAGATTAATCGGTAGGTTGGCGGCGGGGCCTTGGCTGTAACTCGAAGCGTAAAAGTACAGTAGGGGCCCGGTGTATTGGTAAGGTTTTAAGCTTAAACACGCGGTAATAGAATTACTGTGATCTCTGTGAGAAAATGTACAGAGAAGAGGGGATGAGAAAAGACGGTAAAAGAAGGAATGGGACTTAATCTAGGCTTAATGTGTTTCTTTCACTTGATTGTCAATTTTCATTTTGTACTTTCTTAAGTACATAGAATACCGTTAAAAGTATGCTCCAAGTGTTTATTATTAAAAGGAAAATAGAGGAGGATGAAAAAGTAAAGAGAGAGGCAAATTGGTAATTGTGAAGGGGTGGTTTTTTGCATTCGAGTTTGTAATACACTCTGATCTCTTCTTGTATCATTTCATTTCAATAAAAATATTTTAGTTCATCTTACGAAGCTTTCACTTTAACTTTTCAGCAATAAAAGTTTCTTGCTTTCGTATCTACATCATTTGAAAGATCGTGGTAATTCTTTTTGATTAGACAGGGATCATAGCAATTCTTTTGATCGCGTTACCACGGATCCCCACTGTACTTCGACAAATTTGTGGATCTCGACTTCCTCGAGGGGACGATGCTACGAAACAAACGAGCTATCGGGGGTGTCCAAGATGCCAGGTCTGTGAATTTTTGAAGATGTTCGGACGGATGATTGTCTGTGGCTTGAATTGGTCGAGTCTGCAATATCGAAACGTTTCGAAACCGAAGTTCTTCTATTGCACGGATTTCGAAACAGTTTCGTTGAAAGAAAAATAAAAGGGGATGGTGAGGGGGGTGATCGGGTGCGACGAGAAGCCAAGGGATGCACGTGCAGCCACGCAGTGAACAGAAGATATCTACGATTCGCTAATCTCTGGAATTGATTTACTACTTTTCTTTTTCTTTTCTTTTTTTGACCAAACACAAGGTACCACCTTGCAAGAGTGGAAGGTTAACAATCTATCAGAGCAAAGATTAACTTTGATTCTCAGAGAAAAGAGGAGAAACGACAGAAATAAACGAAGAAGCGATCATCGGTTTTTCAGGAACAAAGTAAGAAAAGAATGTGTTTAGCGGTGTCGATTAAAGAAATCAAGGATTAATAAAAGAAAAGAAATTGGCTAATGAGGAGGATTCATTAGAAGAAACATAAGCGATAAAATTTTGTGACGATCGTTGGATCCTGATTAGCCAATTTGAATCGTCGAAGGAGTTCAAAGAACAGAAAATAGATAATCCTAGCTACCAGAGAATTGAGAAAGGGGGTTGTAAAAATAAAGGACAGCATATCAATTCATGGTGAACAGAAAGTAGATTATGGCCGCATACCTGTGAACTCTTCCACGACAACTAGTAAAGGACGAAACAAGGCGGATTAAGAACCCACATAGTGAATTCCACATTGAAATCATCAGTTTATATTTACACAATGGCTCGTTAATTGTTATAATCATTGTTAAGGTAGCTAAAAATCGAACGTCTGCGCGCTGTTCTCCTTTCTTTTCTAATCTTTTCCGTCTCGTTTCTACGCGAATAATCACTACAAATAACGCGTACCCTTAAAAACTGGACATTCTGGTTAACATACATGAAAAGGGAGAACGTGGATGATGATAATAATAATAATCGATCGTTGCTTTTTTTTATGTACAGTGTTTACAGTGTGGCGGCGATACAATCAGCCCTTTCAAAGGAAAATTTATTAATTGATTAGTCGAGGTTAACTATTTTTAGGAATCGCGATATTTTAATATCGTAGTTCATCGTTACCTATTCACCGAAACGAAAATCAGGATTCTGGTTGTCAAATACAAACACTGAACACTGAAATTCTATTCAAACAATAGATCTAATTTGCATACGATTGTTTCCATGGGAAATTATAATGCAATCCAACGGAGTATTCTCTAAAACATGTCATCAAATTTTGTTTATCCGTGAAAGGTGTGAAGAATTTCAGCGAAAATAACGCTGCTTACCTTGTTCAACTTTATTTACAGTTCGATGAATTACGAGAGTAAAATATTCGATCGAATAGTTCGTTAAATTTGTCTAGTTTAAGCTCATATTTCGTGAAACTCTCACGATCCCTATAAAACATGCTCTACAATAATATGCCGCTGCGATCAATCGAGAGAAGAATCGTCAACGAGGGCTTACAAGTTTTACAAGTGTGTTACGATTATTAAAGTACAGGGAGATGGTTTCTCGTGAACGTATTCGTGTGATTTCTACGGTGATCGTACGCGACGTGATTGCCCTCCTATTCTGAATCTCGGTCTTCTTTTCTTTTTTGAAGAAGAAAATTACAGGCGATTTTGAAGAAAAAGGCAATAATATCGTGTCTCGGACTCGTCGCACCGACCACGAAAATTTCACTCGGTCATCGACAATACTTTCTCTGTTGGGTACTTTCGAAGTCCGTACGATCGAGGTCGAGATCCATTGAGATTTCGTGTAGATTTCAGCGAACCGTTCAACGAATAGCAACTGGTGAATTTTAATCGACGAAATGAATCGTTGAATCGTGCGATCCTCGAGGCAATTCGCTGAAATCCACACGATTTGGAGTCGACGACGAGACATCGCAGAGGAAGTAAGTCAAAGTACGCGAAGGATGTCTCGTCGTTCTGGAGGATGCTCTAAGACAGTGTATCTACTATGTCTTTATCAAACGTAGAAAGTGTAAGGTCGCGATAGATTGCGTTCACTTCGTCATTATTAATTATAAAATGCCGAAGTCTAGATTTGTTAGAAAGTATACAGCAAATAGAAATACGCTTCAGACGATGAGTCTCGTTGCAAGAAAGGTCTTCCATGTGTGAGTAAAAAAAAAAAAGGAAGATATTTAAATTTAAGTAACAAGGATATTAAAATTATAAGTGTTCCGTTTAAAAAGTACAGAAAATATTTAACCCTTTGCCCTCGAGAGGTGATTGCTAGTCGCCAAACGATAGTTTCTCAAATTTTCAGACTTTAGCTAGTTTGTTTGTTAGTCAGACTCAGAGATTAAACAGTCATATATGTAAATTATAGTATATCACTTAGCTAAACTAAAAGACCTTTAATAATCTTAGTAAATGTTTTGAATTTGAAAATTGTTGAAGTTACTATCATTAGACGACTAACAGCCACCTCTCGAGCGCAAAGGGTTAAAATTGTGTTAGCGCAGAGCAATCGTCGTTCCCTTTACACATTCTTTCACAGAACTACCCTCCTCAAATTTCCCCGAGGACGCCTTTATTTTATTTATTTCAAACTGAAAATTTCTTCGAACGAGAAAGAAAAAGAGATCCTCTCGGTCTTTCGGTATTTTTATAATTGCGATCTCCTCGAAACTCGATCGTCCATCGAGGAAATTTCGAGGCACGAATAAACGCAACCTGGATACCAGGTTAACACTCATCAATTGGGGGATTTCTATTGGTAACGATATCGACGGTGGGCGGAAAGAAACAACGAATCAATACAGATCTACATATACAATATACGTATATATAAATATATACATATATACCGAACCTTTTTCAAGTAAAGAAGACTGCAGGTCTGCGACGATCCACAGGATGCAGGGAGAATGATTAACTGTTAGGTGTTGAGAGCGCATAGCTCACAGCTTTTAACCCTTATCGTGAGTGAACACGCTCGGCAACACTTGTAGCTATAGAATAGTGTCTTTACTTTTCCGCATCCTTCATTTCGAAATCGTTAATCCCTGGTTAGCGTGGAAGAACGACTAGAAAATTTAATTCACATCCGTTTTCTCTCTTTTATTATTTTCTTTCTTTCTTTCTTTCTTTCTTTTTTTTTTCGTTCACACCACAGAGTTCCTCGTGCTACGATGATAGAGGCTTCGATGATGGCTCGAGGTAGCCGATAAATGAGCGAAAAAGCTTGACGGTTTCGTCAACAACGATGCTTAATGCTCCTCGATATAAGTACATGTCTATTTCATCTATATCTACAAAGTGTACGTTACTTTCGATAAGGATTAAATCGAGGCTGGGGTATAATGTAAGTATCAAAATAGGAGTTCGTTATCTGATACGGAAATACTGCGCGAGCGGTCCTTACCTAAGCGATGCCATGCAATCGTGCGAATGAGAAATCAAAGAAATAGAAAAACCTGTATGTACAAATGAAACGATGAGAAATGAACACGTGACGGTAGTTCAGAGATGTGCATGAAAAATTTGTAACTGGCTGAAGTGGCTGCGAATGATTGTTGTATGCATGGCTGTGTATTTAACAATGTTCGTCAACCGATGGCTTTCCACGGAATAATTACAGAAAAGTGTGTTAGCGTGTATAGAGATTAGAACGTATGTACGAAGAAAGCCATCCATGACCGATAATAAAAGCAATTACGATAACGTTCAAAGCAGATCGCTGTATTAAGCGCTATTATCGAATACGATCGAGATATTCGCAATTAACGCGGTCTAAAATAATTTTTAGAAACCAACCGATATCAATATCTTAAAGTAAAGGCATTTGAATGTTGATGACTTCCAAGCTTTTAGAGCAATTTGAATACAATTAACGTTTAAAAAAAAATAAAGATCCTTTCTTTTTAAAATACCCTTTTTTATTTCATCCCCTTTAGAATTTTAGTTCCTTTCAGTAGTTCAGTTTTTTTTAATCAGTAACAGACGTTAAGTCAGCACTTCGTTGACTGTTACCACTACACACTACTAGACGATACGAAATATCAATTGAGTTATACTTTATTTTATACCATACACCCTTGACCTCAAAATAGTGTCGAGTAAGTGTCCTTGGTTACTCAGAAATAAATGCAAAGAAAATAACTCTATATCCGACCAGCCAGTTTAACTCAAGTCCACCTTTTCTCAAAATTCAACAATACAATGTACAGTATCTGATTTACATAATACGCATAGTATCTGAAAGAAAAGAAATTTTTCGATTTAAAGGAAAAATGAAATGGACTTAGATCAATTTGGCTGTCGGGTACAACACTTAGAAGCCCAGAAGGGAGCAAAGCAACCTGAACAGCGACCTGCCAAGAATCTATCGCGGCCTGCACCAGCTCGAGGACAAGTAGACGAGCAACTAACGAGAGATACCAGCGAGTTCCCGGTGCAGCGATGAATGAACCAGGAGGTGTCTTTGAATCTATACGGTACGTTACCCTTAGGCTGGATCTGCGTCTATCGACCGTGCCCGAGTGATTGGCCGTCATGTGCAGGGCAGAGAGGGAGCTCTGATGGTGTTGGAGATGCAACGCCCTGCTTCCACGACCGAGACTACCGCCTGCGCTCACGGTGCTCATCGGACGACCTCCGCCGGTGCTGTTCCTCGGGACCACCTCCAGCTGACTTCTACGCACACGCACACCACGCTTCATGCACGCCTCTTTCTGCGTACACGCATCCTGACCGATTTTTTATGCACGCACCTTGGGTGACACGGCGGACACACACACGTTCGGCACGTTTTGCAGCGAACCTCTCTCTCTTTACTGTATATTTTTATTTTTGGTACTTTTTGTCGATTCCTACTTAACCCTGCTGCGTTTCTCGAATTTTATTGCGATCAATCCTCCTGTGGTTTCATTAAAAAGGACTTCTACTTTGTAGAAAAATGGTACTTTAACATAAAACTGGAAGCAGGCTATTGGTAATAGTTTCTTTACCTATTTCTTAGTGAAACAGAAACACGTTGTGAAGAAAAATTTTTAGAAAATCGCAGCAGGGTTAACTGTTTTCAATTTGCGCGCAAAGGGGTGTGAAGTTAATTTGGGGGGGGGGGTTCCGTGGAAACAAGAGGTGTGCTCGTGATTGTTTAGTGGATTGGTTGCTTAACGAGGAATTTAATTTCAGAGGAGTAGAGCTATTTTTGTTACTGATTAGAAATTTTTGTTGGATTCTGATGTTCTAGTAAAATAGTTTCCTTGAAATGCGAAACATGCTAACAGTGGAGGACTGTACGCTTCTTGGGTGTGATTTAGATATTCACTAATGAGAGAACTGTAAAAATTCTAGATTATAATAAGATGAATTTTTTGAGTATAACAAAATGATGACTAAGTTCAGTGTTGTGAGATCTAAAGTGATTGTTTTTAAAGACGAAAATTTTTTCATAGATACCGGTGCGAGGGACACTGAGAGGGATACTATGAATATTTGAAAATAGGTCTTGGCACACAAAATATATCGTGATCAACTTGGCAATTGAACAAGTGGCTCGCTGCAAGTGCTTGACAATAGAGAACGAGATATGTATCATAATGAATATCTAGTTACAACATAAATATACATACACAAGCATTTTGTGCACCATCGATATAGAAGAATGTATATATGTTTACTGGACGTCAGGATGCGCAGGGTCGTTCACGGGGATCGACCGAGGCGCATCGATTGGAATAAACACCGAACAGTCAAAAATGTAAATATATCAAAGTTGGCAAATCAGAAAAAGATGAAAGGAACCATAATGCATACTGATGTAATCCATGACAATTTCCAACTTATTATCCACCCTTTTTCGAATTGGTCTTACTCCATATCCTCACATCCTGCCTTCAATTAACAAGCCAGAAGGCATCCTTATTTTTAAAGAATATCTTTCAAGAACATACACCAAGAATTTCTGCGACTAAACGTTATTCAAACAATCCAATTAACAGAGAATACAACGCACTAAATAGCAGAACTTTAAGAAGCTCTAATCTCTCGAGTAAAACTCGACGAGCAACGTTTCTAAAAACGGGATTATGTTTGATTTTATAAAGAAAGAAAAATAATTCGGCCACGGATTACACCAGAATTACTAATATTAACGTGTGCTGTACATAGCGCAGTGCAGTGCAGGCAGCAGCTGTGGGCTACGGCTCAGCTATGAGAGACATTACCGATGGATCCGCGATCGAGTGGACTGCAGACCCAGCGAATCGCTGCGGTGCCGAGTACAATGTTATCAATAAGAATAAATTCCATCGAGTATATATACTGCATATGTTTGTATATGTACATTATGTCGAGACTGTACTGTACTGTATATACGTGTGTGTATTCCCGATATATCCAAGTATGGCGTGTGTATTACGAATGAGTACTTATATACTAGGCGCCGGTCGTGAGCAATCCCGACTACCCCAACTAGTTTTAACGGGCCATTCTGCCAAGTCGAGATTACCCAAACTGGCATATGTAGTACGTTTACCTCTTTATAGCTCTTTATCTTTCGTTTTCATTTTTTTATCGTGTGTTTCCAGTATTGTAATGTCAGTGCCTGTCTCCTATATGGATCACCTATACGGCCTTTTTAATATGTATGATATCATGTCCAAATATGTATGTCAGTCTGTCGGAATGAACTGCTTGTATGCATCATACCTTATTCTAGGCTATACAGGGTAATTCCAGAGACAGGATTAAACCACCGTTTGATTTTGATAATAATTCTAATAACTTTTCTCTTTTAGGGATGGAACGATTACTGCTACAATTAAAATGGGTGACCATAACGGTCAATAATTATGGAGATTAGGGCTATAACTTGTTCTAATTTGTAGAATTACCCTGAATACGTAAGTAGCCACCCTTTTGGAGAAACTGAATGGTGTTCGTGAAATTTTTTAAGCAAATTGTAGAAGTAGTAATCTTAACTCTATTTTTTCCAGTGCTGCGTTACCACGATCGAATAAATTTTTTTGTTTAAATTCTCAATTATTTACAGTCTCCCGACACCTTTTTTTTTCGATTAAAAACGCTTTGAGAGAAGCGAAGACTTTCATATCGATCCTAACAATATCAATGCAAATTACTTTTCAAGCTCGCCCGTTACTATGTACAATCCTCGGGATTGCGAATATTATATATCGGTTAAACTGTATCCTTTTGAACATGAACGTCAACGAGCATACTAAAAAGTCGAAACCCTGGAAAAGTGAGGCCTATATCGAGTCGATTTTGTATATAATAACAACGTTTCTTTAAAGCTAATAATTATTCTGCAAACACGTATTATCGAGCATTCACGCGAATTCTAATAATTTATGAACGTTTGCTTATATCAATAACCGCTGTAAAATTTGTCAAGATTAGAGAAATAACGTCGTGTTTGATCGTCTCTATGCGTACAAACGAGTGCAACGTACCCTTTCGTGTAGATAATTGACAACATTTCAGCGACAATTCCTAAAATCTGTTTTCCCGTAAAACGCAGTAAAAAACGTTCCATAAGATTATTTACTCTACCGTTCATTGTCAACACAAGCTAGATTTTGTATAATCGATGCATTTATCGCTACCAAGCGACTTTTTTCTAAAATGTGCTGTGATATTAATCGTCGAAAGATATCTGCTTCGGGTGGTCTAATTACCTTGAAATATTTGCTCGACATGAATAAGAGAGAGAGAGCACCGTAGCAGTATCTCAAAAATTTCCAAAAAGTTATACATATATTATTTTTATACTTTTTTAATTAAATTACTTGATATCCTCTCCACTGTCAAAGTTTATTCTATTATTGCCATATGTTTAAGAATGCTGGCAATAACATAGTTTTTCATCGTGAGATTAATGCTAGAATACTCCCTGTCGAGGCGAGAATTATTAAAATGAGAGCTTGAAGACGAAGATGATTTGTGTTATCGACGTCGATCTCGTTTGCCGAACGAGGAACGACGTTTATGTCGATTAGTGAGCGTTGTCCAATGTCGCCTCTGGATGATAGTAGACTGAGTACCTTGCTGGAACAACGAGGGCTTCCAGTTCAGCTGTAAGGTGTCGTCTAATCATATGCTTAGCTGGAGGAATACCCAAAGCTGTGGCCATAGTGTCACCGGTGAAGGATGGCTCTAACACGACCAGAGCACCATGCACACCTGAATCTGTATTTTCAGATTAAATATTATTTTTATTAATCAGTATTTTCTATCATTGGAAGATTCGCTGTATAATTGAATAAGTGTTTATGTAAAAATGACCAGCTTTCTAAAATACCTTTTAAGTTCTCAGCATATTCAGTCAGATCTATATTCCTGGCCCACCGAATAAACCTCTGATTCGTCCAAACCAGGGGATCCGTGTCTACTTGTTCGCACTGATGTCTTCTAACTGCGAGTGCCTGTTATAAAAATATGATTGAAGATGCAATTTTTCAGTTTTTTCAAATAGAAAACTTTACAGATTAATGGCTAACTTAATCCTAATAACTCCTAACTTGTAAATTAACACACATATTCTAGCTCTTCTTACAAAGTTTCACAGAATTTTTGAAATATCTTAATCTAATAAAGTTTGTTAAACATTCTGTAGCTTCACCTGACGATCATAGTTCAGCATTCGCAGCAGATGAATACCGTGTACGATGCTAGCCTGATGAAACTTCCTGGTCACCCCAAGCAGCTTCTCAAGTTCCTTCTTGCTCAGATGGTCAAGCATTCGAGCATCGACCATATTGGTTGCGAAACTCTCAGAATACTGCGCGAGTCCAAGGTCGGGTAGCCATTCAGAGCTAACCCAAGTGTGACCCAGTTGAGCAATGCAGGGATATCGAACGAGGCTGGGATGTCGATGCTCTTCGATAGCCAAACGAAGCTTCTTCCTGTGAAGAGGGTGTGTCACTCCGAGACCAGCTTCTAATTCCGCGTCGCTTAACTCCAACAAAACCTAAACGAACATTGCAACCGTTTACAAATATAAAGGTGAAATAAAAATTTGTGCTTTTATTAACACTATAACTACCGACAATTAGAATATACTTATTTGTAACGAAGAAATCAACCTGAAAATTATATTAAAAAAATACCTAACCTGAGGGAAACAATCTGTAACGATTACAGTAAAAGTTGTAGTAAATTTCTAAAGGTGTAGGTATCGCAATAAATTTACCCGTCTTGGTGGTTGTAGTGTTAAACAACTTACTTTTCCAGATTTAACGTTCTCAGCGCATCGTGGACCATACTGTGGCATACCAAGGGCAACCTCTAGCCAAGCTAAAACTGTCGGTGCCCTCCACCGTTCCATAGGTACGGATGCGGCTTCTCTGAGCAAACGAAGCTTCTCTGCGTAGCCCTCCTCTGTAAGCGGCGACCATGACCTGTAGGGATCAAAACCGTCGGAGCCCTCGTTGCTTCCGCTTCCGCCGCTGGAGTTGTTCGCCGTTTTTCGATGTCGCGTGCGCGCGAACACTCTGAAAAGCGACACGAAGAAACTGTCCTTGAGCTAAGAAGATGCTATATACACTTCTATGGAGGCGCTAAGATTCCAAATAAATTTTTTCCCTCAATGTTTTATCATCTTATCGTTTATACATCCAATCGCAAAGATAAAGCTAGGGAGGGTCTTCCCTCTTAACTTTCTAGATAATTTTGAAAAATTGCAATATTAACCTTGCTGTTCTCCTCACTTACTTTTCACATTTGTATTATTTAGATTTGAGTGTCTTAGAATTTAAAATATAACGTTTTAGGATTACTCTAGAATTTCTGTATAATAGTTAATACTGTCATATTATGTAGAAGAAAATTAATATTTATTTGCTGAATTTGTGCAGTACCTATTGAAAGATAATCTTAATTTCTTAATTTGTTAATATACCTAAGGAGAACGGTAGGGTTAAGGCAACGCTTGCCACCTTCTATGAATTACAGTATCTTCATAGAAGTTTACGGATGACTCGCATATTTAATTAATCTTGTCTAATCAATTTTCTATAATAACAAGTACAGCTCTTACCTAGAAATAGAACCCCAAGTGCCTCCACGAGTCGCAGAGGAACGTGAATGAGCAGCGGGCGCGGCGACCGGTGTATTTTGTTTGTTCCTTCTTGGTTCCGATTCCAACGGACTCGACAATTGTTCGACCGATCGTGACAACGACGAATTGTCCATGGACCTGGAGAACGCGTTCAAAGGCGACAGGGTTGGACTACAATCTTTCGGCGTTGTCGCTGCTGAAAAACATAACGCGAACGACAATATCAATAATTAACGATAAAGTCAGATTTCTTGAACGCACAGCGTTTCTTTGCTTTGATAAGACAATTTATGGTGTCCCTTGACAAAACAGAGAGGACTCACGATGAACCTGGCGGGGATTTTTCCCAATATACTTCACAACATTCGATGCAACATAAAGAACATACAGCATACTGCTCACAATGTTTCTGCACGCAAGCAGAATTGAAATTTTCTAGCCACAGCTTGGTTTCGTTTATACAGTACGTCTCACTTGAGATGGAAAGTAGAGAACAAGGTTTAACAGAGTTATAACAGAGCTTGAAGTTCAGGGAAATTGGAAAAGCAAAATTGACAAGTGTAGGAAAACACGCATAAATTAAAGGCAACAACGTTACCAATCAGAAATCGGCAATATTACGTAATGACCCATGTTCACGAGTCGCATGTATCATTGTCTTGCCGTAGCCGATCGCTCGTGAGCCACAGAATCGTAAACTATCGGTTTAAAGTCATGAAATAGAGGCGTTGGGTATAAAAAAAGGGGGTCAAAGCTGCGCCAAGTTTATTTCAGCAACAAGTGATAGAAATTAATGAGAAATAATTGCCTTTCTCTCAAGTGGTATCGGTAAATATCAGGTCGCAATTCCACAATGCGCATTCCTGCTCGTGTAAACAGACATTGTGTCCGAACGTTATTACGAGATAGTTCTGACCGCTCCAACACGTGCATGCGCATGCATCGGCCATACAGCAGACAATTAGCCGATTGTTAGGGCAAAACCACGGCATAATGGACCTTTAATATTGATTACCGTTTGTCCGGCTGAATGGATAAATAAATGAATAACGCAGGACAGCGGACGCAGTTCCTACGATCAATGACAACTGATTACTCTCAAAGCGACCACCTGATTAAAGGAACAACTATGCACACAGACACGCGACACGGCATGAATTACTAAATTACTCTCGTAGAACGAGGGCCGAAAGAATGTTTACACGCCAGGGATATCTTTCCTTTGCAAGAAATTTAATCCATCGATAATTGTTCAATCCTTAGTTAATAAGAACAAAGACAATGGTGGTATTGCAAGCTGGAGGTATCAGCGAGATATCTGCGATTATTCGATTGTGACGATGTTGTGATCTAAGGATAACAGCGAGATATCTCAGATCATTTGAGATGTCTCTGAACATTCGATCGCACAAATATTCGACAACGCGACAGATCCTTGTAAGCATCCGACCAGGTCTAGTTTGAATTAAATTTAACCCTTTCGCTTCGGCTGTCCAGTCCGCCGAAGTACCGTCACTGAACGGAAGCACGCGATAGAAATGCGGACAGTACACGTGGTTTCTGTGTATACGTTTCTTCAAAGCCTTAAATCACAACTGTGCTGAATAAAAGAATCATTGCTTTAATCTAACAAGTGTATTTACAATTTTAAACATGAAAAGACTTACAAAATTATTAAAATACAAAGTACATTCGGATGCCGCCTATAAGCGGCGCTCGAAGCGAAAGGGTTAATAAGTGGAGGAAAAAGGTGTTGTCGATTATTTTACCCAGCCGTTAGAAGATATAAGTTGCGTTGGGTATCAATACGCCCAAACAATTAGCATCCACCAATAATCTACCACTTTAATCTACCATTGTTGCAACCAAAACAGAACAATCGACTATTCAGCTTTTGTTTCGCTGAAATTATAACGTAACCAATTAAAAAGTTTTCAAATACAATCTCGTACTCCGCGACGATGTTATTCAAAACTCTGGCGAGCAAACTTCAAGCAACGACATCGCTATCGAACGAAGGACCAGCGAGAAGCAGACATTCAATCGTAAAACAGCACCGAGTAAATAATCCAAGAGAGAAATAAAACAGAGGCAGGTAGTAGTAGAGGTAGACAGAAAACAGAAAGAGATTGAAAGAGACATAGAAAAAGAAAGAGAGAGAAAGAAAGAGCGAAGCAGAGAGAGAGAGAGAGAGAGAGGAATCCTCCGAACGAAAAAAATGGAAGGCGACGACGAAGAACACGGAAAAGGAGACGACGATCAACGATTTATGTTTGGACACTTACACTGGTACACGTGGGACGGTGCAATGGAGGAAACCACGGAGATGCTGTCCATGTCGAGACCGCTTCCATCGACCGTAATTGTCGGTGTGCCTGCGCGGAAATATATAAGTAGAAAAAAAAAAAGGAAAAGATACATTTCTTTCTGTGTTCGATACACACCGAGGTCGACGTCACTTTTGTACTTAGTTCTCCGGAACAGAGAGGGTCGGTGGGTGGAAAGAACGAGAAGGGAAGATAGGAAAGTGGTACAATTTTTCGGATACCTTTTTTCTCTTCTTTTTGAAACGGAAACATCGTTGCTGAAAATGTCGGCGAGCAAGGCGACTAATTAAGAATTGTAAACTTAATTCGATCTGTGTGCCTGTAACAGGACTCTGGGATAAATATCTTTCAGAGTTGACTGCTTGTTCTTTATGTTGCACATTTTATATAATTAAATTATTATTCAAACTAACATAATTATTTTCTGAAACTGACATAATGAGCACTTATGTGGGAATTACGATTTTCGAACCGATTCGTGTACTTATATCAAGAATTCTAGGATATGTATCTTTCAGAGTTGACTGCTTGTTCTTTATGTTGCACATTTTATATAATTAAATTATTATTCAAACTGACAATTATTTTCTGAAACTGACATAACGAGCGTTTCTGTGGAAATTACGATTTTCGAGCCGATCCGTGTACTTATATCAAGGATTCTAGGATAAATATCTTTCAGAGTTGATTGCTTGTTCTTTATGTTGCACATTTTATATAATTAAGTTATTTAAACCGACATAATTATCTTTCGAAACTGACATAACGAGCGTTCCTGTGGAAATTACGATTTTCGAGCCGCTACGATAAATATGTTCTAATAAACGACAGATAGGTACCAACGATTTACGTAGAACAGGGTCCGATGGAAATTCGTGAATAATTTCCGGAAATTCTAGAATATTTGTACGAGACAATTCGGGATCCGTGCACATGCATCACGATCGCATCACGTATGCGTGTTTGTCCTACACCAAATCGATCAAATTCTGCTTTAATGCACGGCCACGGGGACTGGTTGAATAATACACGAAGGAAATGTGCTCGATTAACGTGCCACCTACGTTCGACTAGAGTTCGCGGCTGACGGAACTTATCGCCGCGTCTTGTCTTCCTTTTTCTCTCTTCCCCTCGATCTTTTTTTTTTTTTTGCTACCAACGGATGCACCGTAATGCACTTTAACTAGGCGATTAATCTTGCCGCCCATTGCACCTAAGCGTAAGAATCATCGCGTTCCACGGCCACTCCGCGCGCTGATGAATAATAATGGCGATTGTGCTACACCAGAGATAGCTTCGAGACCGGAAAGCTGCTTCATTTCCCGGGGGTGGATCACAATGGAGAGATTTTTCTACGTTCGCCTATGAATAATGCAAAAACTATTATCGGGAGATAATTTCGGTATTGTACTCTGCTCGCTATACTCGCTGGGTATATTTTAATTCGCCTGGAGATAACAATTAAGCAGCTGACACTCAGGTACCTTGAGAAAGGAACACCTATAGATTCTCTGAACATAAAAATGGTATCAAGGATGGATTCGGAAGTTTTCCTTGTAGAAGGATTAAATATGCAAAGTATATGTAGATATAAACTAGTAGTTTATATTTTAATATTTCTATGTGATATTACGGCAAATTGAGTAATTAAATTTACTGTGGCAACACCTTAAGTCTTAAGAAGATGAGGATTACCCTTCCAGATCCAACGCTAAGACTTCACTCGAATCTATCTCCTAGTCAAAAACAATAATTCCTATGCAATAAATTCTCAAAATCAGCGTTTGCTTATCAGGGGACCGCGAATTCTTATACAAATTCATACCCTTACGAACACGACATTAACCCTTTGAGTACTGAATACTCTCGGCCTAAGTGCTCTGCGTGGACGGCGGTTGTGATATTATTTGTACTTACACTGACAATCGCGTTGCAATAAGTGGAAGATTGAAGAAATTGATAAACGCATTTATTCGTCCATGGTCCCTACCAGCAATTGTCGTCAGACGCATATATGCGCCCATAGCACTTTCAAAAGATTAATGAAGAAAACAAAGATTGACAAGCGCATATATGCGTCCATAGTCCCTACGAGCAACTTTTGTGTGACGCATGTATGCGCTCATAGCACTCAAAGGGTTAAAGAAAAGACCTAAACATTTCCTTCATCTTTCAAACATCCTAACGCCATTCATCCGCATGCTTCTGCAAATCGCAGGAATTTTGTACTGCTTTCAATCTGCCTCGAAATTGTCCAATAAATGCATAAAAATCCGCAGTCAGCTTATCTTCGCGTTTACAAAAACACGAGCTAACACTATTCCTACCGCGACATTCCAACGTAAGACAGACCTACAAATTCTTCTCACAAAATAAACAATGAAAAAAAGAAGTGAATATTAAAAAATGGATTATACGTATATCTAAAGAATAGTTTAAAGTTTAAAAGCGATTCAATTACGTTGTATATATGTGCCCATAATTATGAAAGTGGTCTAAGTCAGATATTTCTTGTTTCGAGATATTTAATGAATTGCATTTGCATAAATTAAAAAATATTTTTACATTATGTGATCCATTTTATTTAGAAATTTACTAGTCTTGATTAATGGAAATTTATTATGAATATGAAATTTTGCGTGAATTTCATACGAAAATGTTTTTAAAGTTTGAATTGAGAATGAAATAACTCATGAACATTTATCAACGATTCTAAAAAAGTGATGCATTTTTATCATTTCCAGTTTTTAAGATTTTTAAAATGTTCCTGAAAAACTGAAGGAATGTATGGTAGTAAACACAATATCTTTAAGTTTTTCTTCTGATACTGGTCTGGTGGTGGTGTAGAAAGGAAGTAGCTTAATATTTCCGTATATTTTGGGTCTTCCTTTTTTAGGGGAAAGATCCAAAACGTGGAATTTTTGACTTAGACCACTTTCATAATTAATACTAAATGAATTCCATATAATGTTAAAATTACAACCACCATATAAACGGTTCATTTTTGTCGATATCGTAAAAATTCCATTGAATAAATTCAGTTTAAAATAATGTAGAATAAAATAACTGATAAACTCATTTTTTGCAAATTTTAACTTAGACCACTTTCATAATTATGGGCACATACGAAATTCTAATCGAAACGTTAAAAACGGTCATTTGACCGGTCCTGGTACGAATAGCGTTAACCCTTTGCACTCGAATTTAATACGACCATAAATTACCGCCAACTCGGAATTTATTTTTTTATCCAATCAAAACAAAACTTTTCCAATACGTTATCAGCATACTTGGCTGTAACATTGCATGATTATAATTAAAAAAAAATGAAAACTCCACAGTAAAACTTGTGATGTCGCATACGCTGAGACATACGAGTGCAAAGGTTAACACGCGCCCGATTACACGGATAAACGCCGCGACAGGAACAATTTGCGATGACGAGAGCATCCCCTACCGTCGGTGGTAGAATCCGAAAGATTTCCACCCACGCTGGTCGCACCGCCGCTCTCCCTGTCGCTGGATCCACGAACGCCGCTGTCCGCGCTGCAACTTCCGCGATCGCCTGCCTGTCCACCGGAAGAGCCGACACCTGCCGCGTTGCCGACGCTCCCAACGGTCACTCCTAGCTCCGTGCTGCCTAACAACGGCGGTTGAGAATTCATATGAGGGATGATACCGCAGCCGCCACCTCCGCCGCTGCTACTTCCGGCGCCGGGCGTCGCCGCCCCGTTCACGCTGCCTCTCGGGAACGAGACCAAGGATTCTTGATCGCTCAGACAGATACCACCGCCACCTCTTTCCGCCAATTGACGTTGCAACTGTAACCGACAAACGTTTTTTTTCTTTCTGTAATTTAGGAAATTTCAAAATGCCACGAGATTCCTGTTCTGTTTTGTGCGTTTAACACTTAGCCGATCGAATGGGGAGATCTCTCATTTTTTCCTTAACACATTGTATGCCGGCTCCGCGAAAACGCGGGTTTGGAAGTCTGTTGCTTTAGCGCCGGGTTTGCGATAATACAACATTCTTTTGTTTGGCGATTTGTTTGTTTCTACTTTTCGTTATCGTTAAATTGCATATAACGAATATGCAAACCAATTTTAGTGTTTTACAATAATGTATAAAATTTTAAATATTTTCTTCACCTACAGTTTTAAATGCCTCAGATGCCACCGGCATACAATGTGTTAACAAAGCGGTGCCATTCATTCTATTTACTTTTGTTATTAATTGGTCCTGAGTTAGTGTTGAATTTATTAAAAATTGTACTTTGGAGAATTTATGAACAGTACTGGTTTAAGACTAATTAATAAGAAAAGTAAATTGAATCAATTGCAGCGCTCTGTTGAGGACGAAATAGGAGATCTCCCCATTTGGTCGGCTAAGTGTTAACACGTTCGTCGCCCAGCGTAATCCGGTTAAGTTTCTCGCTGGGACCAAATCCGATTGCATAGAAAACTGGAGTAAAAGAATATAAGAACTTTTTATTTTTATATATATATATATTATAGTTCAATGCTTGTTCCATTGAATTTCTTGTAAAATTCCAATTTAAAATCCTACTTAACTTTATGAAAAAGAACGTCATCCAAGTTTGGTTGGCGTGGCGACGAACGTGTTAAACCTTCATGCGAGGGGGAAAGGGAGGTAAAAGAAGGGTAGGTGGAGGATTTGTTGGAGGATGATTGGTTAATGATTGAGAAGGATAATGGAAAGGAGGAGGAAGAAAAAAGACATGAACGTTAGAGACATATAGTTAGTCTGGATGGAAGGAAGGCAAGAAAAAGATTGGTAAAGGCAGAAAATGAGTTAAGCGATAAAAAAAAGCAAAGATTGTTTATGTAAGAGTAGGTTAAGACGAGCTTAGTGAAAATGTGAAAACACTAAGGTGGTTGAGTACCACAGAAAAGTGCATTGTAATCGACAACAGTCAGAAATCAAAATTAAGGGTAAAATCAATCACGATTGTGTATTATTGTAGATGCAGGTAATAGCTAAGTAGTTTCAGTTTAGCGGTTTAACAACGTACAAGCTATGTGTTACAATAATTATAAATTATATTTGAAACAAGTTTAAGTGATTTCAATTTTTCCCCGTAAATTCGCAAGGACTTCTTCCGCCCGCTAATAGTTTCAGTATTCAAGGTATCCGTTTAAACTATCTAAAGGTAGAGGAGAGAAAGGTAGCGAAACGAATTACAGTAAAGTTGCTCGGCGAAGAACCCGTGTGTACCAATTTCCTCCCGACAAGGCCTTAGAGATTAAACTCCGGACGGGAGCCGGATCCAGGCTACGGGGTTGGTTCTGGAAAAAGCTGAGTCAACCGTTCTGGCAAATAATCCAGAAAGAGTTAAGCAACAGTCATAACGTAAACACGGGAAAAATGTTGCTCTGCTGACTCGGAGTGAAGTGGCCACGGTTTTTTCTATTCCCTAACCCTTTCCCTCTCCATCCTCTCTCCGCGCAACCCTTCAACTGGTCCCGGTAAAGTGATTAAATTCGTCAACTCGACTCCCCGCCGCGCATAATAATGCAGAACGTCACAGACAGGGACAATGAGAAGGACAAAGAAAAAAAAAGAAAGAACGGGAGAAAAGGGCTCACCTCTTTTATGGTCGCGTGTGCGTGCAAAAGGGCGGCCTCTTTGTCGGCCAAACTGGTCGCGAGGCTGAGATTTCGATCGGCCTCGTCCCTGGCTGCCCTCAACAGGCTCCAGCGTTCCCTTTCCCTTTCCCGTTCGCGTTCCTCCGATGGTATGCCCACTCCTTGCTGCTGAAGGCGTCCTAAGGTCGCCTCGTTCTCTCGCATCCGCTGCAATCAACGGTCAAAGAGACCCATATCCGGGCAGTAATTCCACCCCGGGACCACCACCGTTTAACAATGCATGCACAGCACGCGCGCGAAAGCGTCGTACAAGCTTTCCTTTCTCGAACGCCACCCCGGGACAACGCAACGAAATATGCAATCGCGATCAAAAGTTCAGGTAGAAGCACGCAATAATTAACACCAGAACTGCCGACGATTAAAGTGTACTCATTTGCATGGAAGTAATCAAATTGAAAATGATATGAAAAAATACCGAAGGTATAGACAACATATCTTTATTTATATCTTCTGCAGAAAATCATAGTCAATTTTATGAATGTATTTATAAGGTTACCATGAGTAATCACCAATTAGTCATCTTGACTGCTTTAGATGCACATTTAACAGTAGAACTATCGACACTTAAAGTGTACTCATTTGCATGGAAGTAATCAAATTGAAAATGATATGAAAAAATACCGAAGGTATAGACAACATATCTTTATTTATATCTTCTGCAGAAAATCATAGTCAATTTTATGAATGTATTTATAAGGTTACCATGAGTAATCACCAATTAGTCATCTTGACTGCTTTAAATGCACATTTAACAGTAGAACTATCGACACATAAAGTGTACTCATTTGCATGGAAGTAATCAAATTGAAAATTCCCTGAAAATATACCGAAGGAATGGAAAACAAATCTTTATTTATATCTTCTGCAGAAAATTTTGAAAACTTTACCATAGTGAATTTATAAGGCTGCTACGAATAATCACCAATTGGTCATTTTGACTGCTCTGATGGTCCTAGTGTTAATGCATATTTAATACCAAAAATACAATTGAAGTATACTTATTTGCATAGAAGAGATCAAAGTGAAAATTCCCTGAAAAAAACCCGAAGGCATAGGAAACAAATCTTTATTCATATCTTCTGCAGAAAATCATAGTAAATTTTGAAAACTTGCTATAAGTAATCACCAATTGGTCATTTTTTGACTGGTTTGGTAGTTCTAGTGTTAAATGAGTACCAGAGATTGATCGAATGGCTGAGCTACATTCTTTTGTCAAATGCCGTTGGAATTTTAATAATCAGTCGTTTCTTTTTGTTTAGTAAATTCTATGCTATACAATTAGCCCACAGAATGACCAGTTCCGATTGCTGAATAAAGAAGATAAAAAAAAAATATCCTCCTTCCGATGAAATAATTATTTCACATTTTAATTATTATCTCATCGAGAGATAACAAGGTAAAGATAGTGGCTAATTCAACGTTTACAAACACCAAAATAAATACTTGTTTCCAGCTAACAAGCAGAAACTAATTTTTCATAGATTTATTAAATTTTACAGCCCAAACCATTTTTACTGCAATGAAAAGTAGATCGACAGGGATGTTGTCCAATAAAAATTGCAATAAAAGAAGGTATTCGATCAATCTCTCGAGTCGCCCACGTAATCATGCAGAGTATCTTTTCCCATCGTTGATTGGGAATATCGTTGGATGCTTCAGAGCTCTGCTAATTGGAGCCTCTGAAAATATTCAGCAGCACCAATCGAGAGTAACTGTTGGCCACCGCGTCGACCGATTTTCTCAGGCCAGTTTTTTCCCCCCCTCGTTCCTTTTTTGCACCCTTGTCATCCGATCGACCCGATCCAGTAACCCGATATACAGGTGCAACTTGTCGCTTATTTACAGGTGTCATGTACCTTCGCCTATTAGCCGTCAGGACATCAGCTACCGAGAACTTAATCCATTTATCTCTCCCTCCGGGCGCAAGGAAGTTCACGGTACGTATAACAGGTGTAGCAGCTGGTTTATCGGCTGAAGTTCGGGACAACGCGATTACTGCCACCCCGACGGTCCGGTCAGGTGTTGCCCGGTGGCGGGGTCTCGACGTTACACAGTTAAAAATCGTCGATGGATCGCCGGTCGCACGGCTCTACCGGCTGTCGTGTGGAATAATCCTGTGCGTTTATGCGTGAACAGGGAGGGGGAGAGGAACATTTGCGTCATGTTTCCAAAATCTCGCCAAATTGTTCGCACGCTCGATGGCCGCACGATGTAAGAGGGTGCATCGAATTGCAGTCGACTTTAACACTATTACTACCGACACTTCACGTATACCTATTCCTATCGCGACATTCCCACGTAAGACAGACTACAAATTGTTCTCAGAAACTGAACAATGAGAAAAGAAGTGAATATTGAAAAATGTATTATAGGTTTATTTGAGGAAAAGTCTAAAATTTAAAGGTAGTTCGATTACGTTGTACGTGTGAAATTATAATCGAAGTTTTAAAAACGGTCATTTGACCGGTCGTGGTAGGAATAGTATTAACACTTTACCGACCGGAAGCCTATTAATCGGCTTTTACATGCTTAGTCTGTAAATTTTGTGATGTTTCCTTACACGAAGATGACTGCTTCGAGCGATATCATACATATACTGTAAAGAAACATTAAACTAACAATTACGCAAAAAAATAATTGTAATCAATTCATTAGCGATGCATCCACGCTAAAATGAGCCGGTGGGGAGTATGTATGGAATAAGTTGAACCACGAGCGGTCGGTAATGTGTTAAAAGTCAATAAAATAGTCTGCCATATCTTTTTCCTTTTCATTCAACTTCAAACACACAACTTTCCATTTAACGCTTCAAGTATGCTCCGTCAACTTACAGAAATACGTACCGAGATACGTTTCTTGTTTATTCTACGTTTATTCTTGTTCTACGTCACCAAATCCGTGTGTTTCACTTTTCTGTTTAAACAAGGGAGAAACAGGCGGACGTTAAGTCAGCCGGATGAAAGAACATCGTGGACGAACACCGTTTCCGCCACGGGAACGGTGTCACGTCGGCACTCGTTGCTGATGAAGTGGATTATGCGCGATGCGACAAGACGCGGAAGGGGATGAAACAAGAGAAAATTGAGGGACCGTTCCGGAGGAGAGAATCTGTCCTAAGACAACGAGGTAACGAGCGTTTTCTTTCGTGTCCCATTATGCATGAGCACGGAAAGACATTAGAGAATATCTTCGAGCTCTCATCGATGGACATTTAACGATCGCAAGAGAACGTTAAAACGTGATTCGTCCCCTTTTTTCTCATTTAACCCTCGATTCTCGCACTTATTCTAGATATACTTTAATTTTCAACTGCTATTTAAAAAACTAACTGAATTGGAGATACCCAAGTGTTGGACATTAAATGGCCATTTTACAGATTTCGACTGAAATATAATAAGAAAAAGTCTCTTTTATTTTTGTATACGTACAAGTGAGCTTATTATTCGCTCGTTAATTAATAAATAATAATATTGTTTGTAAAATAAATTTTTAAATGGCCATTTTACAGACTTCGACTGAAATATAATAAGAAAAAGTCTCTTTTATTTTTGTATACTTACAAGTGAGCTTATTATTCACTTGTTTATTGATAAATAATAATATTGTTTGTAAAATAAGTTATATTTTATTCAGCAGGTAAAAAAAAAAAAAATAAAAAAAATTCCCAATGACTCACTAGCCAGATGTTTTTTTTATTTACCAGAAAAATTACCTGCCTATTTAAAATACGACAGAATTTTCCCTCCAATCGAATAATTTTAGGATCCTATTAAAAGTGTAAATTAAAAGCTGAAAGCTCTTTTGTATCCTTCGAGAACCGATTTCTCCGACGAATTTCTTTTTCGAAACTTATCGAATGATGTTTCGCAAGGCTTTCGCAGTTTGTTTGTTTCAGAAACGGCACCGCGTTCACCCGGCTTAAAGGATATTTACGATCGTTAATATAGAACGTGCTGTTACTGGATATTAAAGTTTGCCTTCCTCCTTGCACCGGATCCTGCATGATGCATCGTCGTGTTCTTATGAAAATCCTTTTCACTTCCCCGTCTCAAAGCCCGCTTTTCGCTCGAGCTCATTGATGCGCTTTCGTCCCGAAGCTTTTCGCAGGAAACGCTAAAGGTCGTCTCTGGGTTGTAGAACGTGCCGTTATTAATCTTCTTTCTTCGTTTTTTCGTACACAACAATTTACTCGCAGAATAAGAAGCAACAGAAAATGAAGCAGGACTCGAAGCTTTCAATTTTTCCTGCTAAACACGTTAAACGACTCTCGTTACCTCTCCCCTTTTTCATTTTTTCGTCGTTCACTCTTGAAGTCGAGGTACAAAATGTCCTCTTTTCTCTTGGCGAAGAATTTTCAGTCGAGAATTGCCTTCGATTAAAAAACTTGCCAACTTTCGGTTAACCCTTTGTGCTCGAGAGGTGACTGTTAGTCACCAAATGATAGTTTCTCAAATTTTCAGACTTTAGTTAGTTTGTTTGTTAACACTATTCCTACCACAACCGGTCAAATGACCGTTTTTAAAATATCGATTAGAATTTCATAGATGCAACGTAATTAAATCGCCTTTAAACTTCAGATCTTTTCTCAAATATACGTATAATACATTTTACAATATTCACTTCTTTTTACATTGTTTATTTTTTGAGAAAAATTTGTAGCCTGTCTTACGTGGGAATGTCGCGGTAGGTGAAGTATCGGTAGGAATAACGTTAATCAAGCTCAGAGGTTAAACAGTCTTGTATGTAAATTTTAGTATATCACTCAACTAAACTAAATGACCTTTAACACAGACGAATCTTAGTAAATATTTTGCATTTGCAAATTTTTGAAGATACTATCATCGAACGACTAACGCCTCTCGAGTGCAACGGGTTAATAAAGGGTAAAAAATCGGTGTAGAATCAATAAAAATGTTTCGTTCCAAGAATTCGCTTAAAAATTTGGGAGCGTCCCAACTTTCTTTTTCCCCGCGTTCGTGCGACTGCTGGCCTATTACGATCTGAAAATATTGTCGAAACACGGACAGAACCGGAAGCCGTGGCTCGGTTCCAGACGATCCACGAGCGTTTATTTTGGCGAGATCGACGCACGCTGTTCAATTGCCGGAACCGGAATGACCGACGACGACGCCGAGCCGAGGGTCGTCGCACCGGCGTCGGTTGGCGGCGATAACGGTGTCGAGAAAATGAGAAATTCCAGCAAGTTTAATGAAAGTATTTAACAGGCAAAATTGCTGTCTCGCGTACCGGAACCGTGTTCCGGGCCTGCGAAAGGGGCGGCAGGGGAGGGGGAGGGTGACGCGTCGCACGAGAAAATTGAAATGCGTTTCAACGTGTATTCGTTAGACAAATTTTCTTTTTAACGGAGACCTCTCCGCTTATTTTCCCTTCGACTAATAACTCTACGTTATACGCAGGTGTTAATGCGCGCAGAAAATTCGTGTCGAGCGCTAAACGTCTCAATTATGTTTTCCAATATAATTACCGACGGGAGTGGATTTAATCCTGGTTTTAATTCGGATTGATGCTGCTGAAAGTGAAGTGGGTACGGCAATCTTTTTCAATTTGGAAAATTGGATTCTAAAAGATGGACGAGTTCCACCGCAGCTGATTTCTAAATACAGTGGTGGCACTATCTTCTTATAAGTGGACCGTGGATTTCTATGCGTTTGTAGGAAACTGAACTGCACAAAACAGTGAAAAACTGCAGATTCTTCTATACTCTTTAACCCTTTGATTGTTAAAGACGTATATATACTCCTTCACAAGTCCATCAATATATACGAAAGGCGTAAATATACGCCCTCTGTATTTTTTTAGTATAATACCATTTTTACTCTTTTACCAATTAATTCAACATGGAATTTATTGTCCTATGTAACATAGCAACTAAATATGCCATTATCATTTGCCATTATCGTTTTTTAAATCCTAAGAACTGTTTTGGTCACTAGTCAGTGGACAAATAATTAGAAGGTGCACTATGCACAATATTCTGCAAACTTTTACATACAATCGAATTGTAAATATCATAGTTTATTTTCTATAAATGCATAAAAATCCACGCTCTACTCGTGACATTTAAAAAGTGAAACAAATCTCCGTATAGGGCCCATTTTTACTTTAGCTGTGCTTGCACAAATTCGAATTTGCATAAGGACCCACACAATGGGCGGGATCGTTGCAGTGAAGTGCGTGAAGGGGCGCATACAATATAGGGAGGAAAATTACCTGTTCGTAGTTCCTGATAAAGTCCCGCAGTTCCCGCTCCTTGTCCTCGAGGGTGCCGTAAAGTGCCTTCATTTGATTAAGAAGATCGAACTTTTCGGCCTTGAGCCTCTTGCGATCGGCCTTAAGAGCCTGGAGAGCTTCTTTGGCGTGTTGCAGCTCCATCTCGAGTGCAACAAATCGTGCCTCCTCCTCTTGCGCAGCATCCTCGGAGCCAACCTCGCCGCGAGCCGCTCCGCTGAACAGCAATCTTCTCAATCTCGCTACTTCCGCCACAAGACGTTCGTTCTCGAGACGAAGTCGCCTCGTGCTGGCCAGCTCCACCGACCCGGTACTGCCACCGCCTCCATGAATGTTTGATAGCCTGGATGCCACCAACGGATCACCGATTCCTGAACGAAACACACAAGTCAATACATGTTTTGCTTGCACAGAATTCGTTTGCTGGGGGAAACGTTAAATCTCTGGACAAAGTACGGTTTGTCGAAACACAGCTTTTGGTTTGGAAAAGGAAGGGGTGGGCACATTTTTGAGTTATTCATTGAGTTGTTTGCTTTGAACACCTTTACCAGAGACAAGGTTTTTCATCGCTTTTAAGCTTTTGAAGAATATTGGCACATGATGGTGTACGTTTAGCTTTTATTTAACCCCTAGGCTTCTTTGGACACCTATAGGCGCGTATAAATTTTGCGTTTGTGACACTGAGACCACCTAAGGGGGCTTATTCTATTACGGTTGCCTATTTAGGTGACTAAGGACACCTAAAGGCACTTAAAGATTTTTGGTTTTCCGACAGGGAAGCCTCCTATAGGCGCTCTGATATTCACAGTAGTTCAGAATACAAAGAAATAAATAATATTGTTTTAATATAGTGAAATTCAGTTTCTTCATTACTGAAATACATATGTTTTCACAAAAATGCATCCCTACTCAAAATTTCACCCGAAGTTCTCGTCATACCTAGTAACTGAATTTCAAAGTCTGCCGTATTCAAAGGGTTAATCTGAATATGATTAGAAAGAATGGCGGTGGAAATTTTTATGAACAAATCTTACTAAGAAATTATCTAAGAAAATGTAATCCTATTTAATCCTAAAATCGTTCTAAATGATTAAAAAAAAAAGAAAGAAATTAAGATTATACCGAGAAAATGTTTTTCTTTTGGCATTAACAAATTAATTTCTTCAAAAGGTTAAAGCCCTTTCCTTCGCACTTAACACTATTCCTACCACAACCGGTGAAACGCCCGTTTTTTAAATTTCGATTACAATTTTATATATACAATGTAATTGATTCGCCTTTAAACTTTAGACTTTTCCTCGAATAAACCTATAATACATTTTTCAATATTCACTTCTTTTCTCATTGTTTAGTTTCTGAGAAAAATTTGTAGTCTCTCTTACGTGGGAATGTCGCGGTAGGAATAGTGTTAAGGATTGCAAATCAAGGCTAGGGAACTCATCAGAGATCCTCAACATTTACAATCTCTCGACCAGCTACGACGTATCATTCTCAATAATGCAGCGAATCCAGTGACCGGTGAAAAAGCCCTCCCTCTGTCCGAGCTCGGTCATCCGTCACTCATTTCCGTATTGAAGAAAACTCTCTCCGGGGGCGAGCGTTTATCTCAAGTTCAGAGGTCCGTTTAATTCCGAGGTATCGTCGGGAACGTGGCGACGGCAGTCGTCGTCGGAACAATCGCGAACAGTGAATGTACGGGGGCGAGGCTGAAAGGGGACGGCTTCCATAATTAAATGCCGGGCTACCCACCCAGGGAATTAGCTGGCGACGAGGGTCTGCTGCCCGGGGCTGGTCCAGGTGGTTCATTGTCCTCGTCGGCCCTCACCTCGCCGTCCACCAGGTCCTTGTCGATGTCCTTCTCGTGATCGTTCATCTCTTTGCTGGATCGCAACGAGTTCGTGGTCGATATTCGAAGCCGCTCCCCGCTGGACCGGTCGCTGGCGCCGCGATGAAAGAAGCCTCTGTTGCTGGATCCTCGATCGGGGCTGGCGCTACCCGAACGGGAGTCCACGCTTCCGCCGGAACCGCCGAGTCGTGTCTTCTCCAGGGCAGGGGCGAACGGCCGTCGCGCTTTCTCGCTGGGACTGCGACTAGGCGAGCCATTTCGTTTTTCTGAAAGGGAACCAGAAGTTTGAAAGGATCGGCGATGTAAGTTTTTTGGGAGGCATGCGATATCGTTAACCCTTTGCAAAGTGACTTTACGTGTTCAGAGGTTTTCAACTGCCAGAATTTACTTCTGCTAAGATTCATTCGATTTGAATGAATAATATCGAAACTCTTAAATACTACTATTTGCATACTGAACAATTTGTGAAAGCATTTGGCTTTTGAGGGTTAAACGTCAGGTTTAACCAGAAGTTAAATGGTACCAGAGTTTACTTCTGCTAAGATTCATTCGATTTGGATGAATAACACAAAAACTCTTAAATACAATTATTTGTATACTGAACAATTTGTGAAAGTCTTTGGCTTTTGAGGGTTAAACGTCAGGTTTAACCAGAAGTTAAATGGTACCAGAGTTTACTTCTGCTAAGATTCATTCGATTTGGATGAATAATACCAAAACTCTTAAATACCGCTATTTGCATGGTGACAAATTTGTGAAAGCCTTTGGCTTTTGAGTAAAGAGGGTTAAACGTTAGAATTTATGGGTAAAATGGTATACAGTAGTGGCCACTTTAGCTTCCACATTTTTGCCCATTTCAGGCTGGATGCAAGACGAGCTATTGTTTGACGAACGATTGGTGTGTCTTCGTTTTTACAACTAACAGCAACCAAGACAGATGTACACTAGTGACAAAATATTGTTCGCCTGCATTGGACCTTATCGTTCATCGTTTTATCTCAACCATTTCTTGAAAATCTTGTGAGAAAGTCGAGCCTCGACTGTGATAATCGAGTGTCACAAAAACAATCGAAATTCGATATCTGTGTTGGTTAAATTCAAGGAATTCACCTTTCTACATAAACGTCCGGATTCGATCTCGACTGTAGACCCTAAAGTGGTCATTACCGTAGCTTCCGGTGCTTTCACGGAAATTCCATAAAAATACAGTTCCGGGAATACATCCTCCGTCGTATAGAAAGTTCCAACATTAAGTTTCAGGGGAATCTTAATCTTCTGTTAGTCATGGAAACAATGACAAACGGAGCCAGAGATAGGAGTCGTGTAGGCTCCGGGTCTTTTACAAGTTGCAGGGTAAATGGTGAGTCACGGGCGGAGCCGTAAAAGCGACATTTCAAGTAACTGTGAGATATATAAAGTGGTGCAACATGTTCCGGAAATCGAGACAAACTTTCGACCACGAACTATGCGTTAGTTCTGGTTCTGCGTAGTTCGGTGTATGCGAAACTTTCAGCAAAGAATCGCATCGCGGGCGATCTATGAAAAAAAAATCTGGCGTGTCGCCAACATTTATGGACAACCAGATACATTAGGTGTACAAGTTAATTTTAGTCTTTCATTTTTCGTTGATGAAAAAGGCTATTTACAATTTGAATATCGTAACGGTATTTTTACAGTCTTACAGTGTAGACATCTAGCTTTCCAAAACGTTAGAAGACTGCTTGATTCGGTCAGTACAATCTGGGTAAACAATAGTTTAAAGGATGGCGTGCAGCAAAGAGCACATTCGTCGTTTTGTGCTCTTCGCAACTTCAGTTAAAAAAGAAACGCCGCTGAAGCTGAAGAAATGATCTGTGATGCTCTTGGTGAGAATGCTGTAACTCATTCCACCAGCAAACACTGATACCGAAGGTTCTGGGAAGGAAATTTCGACCTCCGCGATAAAAAACGATTCTGAATATGAGGAATTCTAAACACTTTTAGATCAGTTCATCGAAACGAAACAGCTTAGTTTCTTCGAATTAGGCATCCGACAGTTGTTCGAAAGATGGGCAAAGGTTATAGAAAGTGAGGGAGATTACTTTATCCATTATCCTTTGGGCATAAAAATTTAAATAAACTATGAATCTGCCAAAAAAAGACTAAAATTAACTTGTACACCTAATATACATATAACGCTGGGTCACGTGAATGATCCTGTTGTTCGCACGAAAAAAAAAATAAATAAATAAACAAGCGGTAATTGAAAATTAATTGCTACGAATGCCGCTGGGCTCTCTCAAATGGAAATCGTTGTGCCATAAATACAGTAACGGACAAAAGTTTTGCGTCAACGGGAATAAATTAATTAACTTATAACTAATAACAGCACCACGAACAAAATTTGTATTCTACATGCCAACCAAATAAATAGCGTTCTACCATAATAACAATAAAAATGGATGTACAATATTTGCCAATACAAACGTACAATATTTTTGAAACCATAAAACTATATTTTATATTGCCTTCAACCTTTATCCGCTACTGTATACGACACTGATAGCGAACCTGTTCTATAACGAAACTGGGAAACGTTTTTCACAACAATGTTTCGCTGCATTGTAGACCCAGCTAGATGCAGACAAGCTTTTCTCCAATTAGAAACAACGAAGACAGATATACAGTCGCGCGACAAAATATTAGGGAGGCCGGAAAGTAATGCCGTTTTCTTACATTAAATTCAAGCACATAAATTTTTAACGAGTTCTTACAGAGTTTGTCCGTTGTGCCATGATGAATTTTCCATTATACGATATACGATATAAAATTGAAATATTACTTAGAACAAATAAGTTACAGTGTCTAATTATTTTTAGATGTTTTATACTGCATTAATTTCTTTACATCGTTGCATTAATAATGTTAGTAATGAAACATTGATAAGTATTGACGTTTGTCCAAATTATGTATTTCTACCAATCTGAGCGCGACGGTCACCGATGACCTCCACGGCGCCATCACAAAGTTGAGTGTCGGTCACCGGTGACCCCGGTGGCATTCAACGTGTTAACCCTTTGCACTCGAAAGGTGGCTCTCTGTCTTCAAAAATTTCCAAGTATAAAACACTAGAAACAAATTAGAGAAATCAGAATTTACTCATCTTAACACCTCGTTTACTTCAGATAAAGACCGCTGAAAGCTTTAAACCATGACTATTTGCATGCGAAAACTTACAAAATTGCTATCGTTTCATTAACAGCAGTCACTTCTCGAGCACAAAGGGTTAAACGATGTGATCACCTTGATTATCAACAACCTTTTGCCATGTTTGCAAATTTTCAATGCCGGATCGATAAAAATCAATTGGTTTTCGAGATCGAGAAATGTCTAAAGATGGAATGACAGAAACGACATTTACTATCCGGTCTCCCAAACATTTGCATCCGGCCTGGGATCCGCGGGGGCAATAGAAACAAACCTATAGGGCTGGCTCTTCGATCGATAGGGCTGGTCCTCTCCTTCCTGTCCACGGGGCTGGTTCTCTTGTCGATAGGGCTGGCCGACTTATCGCTGGCGGAGCTCCTCTTCTCAACGGGGCTGCTTCCGGCGCTGAGCCTTTTCCCGTCTTCCTGCGACTGCTGCGGCTCGCCAGCCTCCTGTCCAGGGCTCGCGCCATTATTCGTGGCGGCGGCGGTCGCGTTATTGTTGCTGTTACCAGCGGCACCGGTGTTGTTCCCCGCCCCGTTGTTATTGTTCAGCACCACCGGCAAAGCGCCACGCACGTCCCTCAGCTCGCCTCGAAGGGTGGCACACTCACCCCTGGCACGTTCC
Source organism: Tetrapedia diversipes (assembly GCA_033822845.1). Taxonomy (NCBI): domain Eukaryota; kingdom Metazoa; phylum Arthropoda; class Insecta; order Hymenoptera; family Apidae; genus Tetrapedia; species Tetrapedia diversipes. The sequence goes on from JAOPTO010001297.1 coordinate 71,678, forward strand.
AGCTCCCCGTCAAGCCGGGCGCCAGTCGCTGCGTTCTCCTCCACCATCACGCGAAATTTTGCCTGGAAACGCGGCAGACAATGGACACGTTAGACGCAAGAAAAGGAAGGGGGGTTGAAAGTGAACGTTGTCGAAAGGGGTTGATGTTAATCCTGCGATAATGAGCAGCAGGAGAGAAGGATCCTGTTACCTTTTGCCAAGATTATCCACATTCGTGGAATTTTATTGTATTGTGAGGAGACAATACTATGGATTGAGGGAGAGTGTGCTCAGGTTGTAGGCGAATGGGCTTTGGTGGATATAATTAGCCAGCGTTGCAAGATCGAATATCAGAAGGAATTGTGACGATATGGAACGCGGTTTGATGGAATTACGTGGTGAATGTTTGATGAGCTTGAATTGTCCTTCCTGAAATTGTGCTCTGCAAACCTGTAGAGGCTGCGAAGCATTAATTCCACCGAGGCAATGCCTTGAGACTTGTAGCGTGACACAATCTTGGTATCCCACGAAAAGATTTCAAGATTCGCTCTATATCACGCTCTCTCCAGCGTTTCACTTAAACAACATCGGTAACGCGCATTGTGTCTTTGGAAACAATAGTTACATGTTGCCTAAATGTTGTCTCGGTGCAATTGTGTTTTGTCCCATGCCGCATGTTGCCTCAGTGGAATCACGCGTTAAGAGTGCTGTGAATTAACGCGAAAGATGGATCGGAACAAGTTGCTGCATAAACAAGTAAAGTTTAATCTTCACCCAACGATCGAAATGGTTAATCCAGTAAAATATTGAGGCTTACCCAACCGAACGGGGAGATCTCCTATTTTTTTCCTCAACAAAGCGCCGACATTGATTCTGTTTACTTTTGTCATTAATTAATCTTGAACTAGTGTTGAATTCATTAAGATTGTACTTTGGAAAAGTCGCAAATGCATTCGATGAACTACTCTGAACAATACTAGTTCAAGACTAACACTATTCCTACCGATACTTCACGTATATCTATTCCTATCGCGACATTCCCACATAAGGGAGACTACAAATTTTGCTCAAAAAATAAACAATGAAAAAAGAAGTGAATACTGAAAAATGTATTATACGTATGTTTGAGAAAAAGTCTAAAGTTTAAAGGCGATTCAATTGCGTTGTATTTATGAAACTTTTATCGAAATTTTAAAAACGGTCATTTGACCGGTTGTAGTAGGAATAGTGCTAATTAATAATAAAAGTAAATAGGATCAATGGCAGGATTTTCTTGAGAAAAAATGGAAGATCTCCCTATTCGACAATTTAGCTCGATTGTGGTTAGATTCTCGGCGAATCTGCAAGTTACACGATAGGAATTTGATAAACGCGAGAACAGCGAGGAAAACAGGTCGAAACCGATCTATCAAGGAGGCTGCCGGCTGAATTTCCATGGATGTTAATTTCAATTGGTTAAGTGTTAAGAAACCGCCTTACTTTAAACGATACTCGTCAATTTAGCTCGACCGTGGTTAGATTCTCGGCGAATCTGTAAGTTACACGATAGGGATTTGATAAACGCGAGAACAGCGAGGAAAACAGGTCGAAACCGATCTATCAAGGAGGCTTCCGGCTGAATTTCCATGGATGTTAATTTCAATTGGTTAAGTGTTAAGAACCGCCTTACTTAAAACGATACTCGTCAATTTAGCTCGACCGTGGTTAGATTCTCGGCGAATCTGTAAGTTTAGCTCGACCGTGGTTAGATTCTCGGCGAATCTGTAAGTTACACGATAGGGATTTGATAAACGCGAGAACAGCGAGGAAAACAGGTCGAAACCGATCTATCAAGGAGGCTTCCGGCTGAATTTCCACGGACGTTAATCAAAAGTTTCCAGGCAATTTTTATCCCGTCGAAACGAAATAATGGGCGCAACCCCTTATTTGCTTAGGCAACTCCCCGGTTCTGTGTCGACGGCGCGAGTGGGTGGGAACGACGAGACCGGTGGAAGAAATTCGCGAGAGAGGGAGAGAGAGAGGAAGTATTGAAAGTTCTATGAAGTTCTGGCCAGCTCCATAATGCCTCGGCCACGGGGAGGCTACGTTATGCGCCGCGTTTTCGCCAGACCAGGAGAACGTTAATGTTCGCGGTGAACAGGTAGAACGGACAAACACACCGGCGGAAGATAAAAGTTTGCTTCGACGCGAGCCGTGCAATATTAATAAGCCTACCGCGGCCGGCCACCGCGAACACGAATCTCATTGTGAGCCCTCCATTGTACAGGTCGTTCCAAAAGCTCTTTGCGTCAGGATATCGACTGTATACCCGGTGAAGTCGGTGCCTGGTGGCCCTCGTCACGGGATCCTGGTCACGAAACAGAGTACTGCTTGGATACTTGGTGGTGGACATAAGTTTAGTACGAGAAATGGCTCCAAAAAGTTATATTGCAAGAAAATTTACCTAATTCTGAAATTCTGATTTTAGTAAAATTGGTGAATGTAGAATTCACTAAGAATGTAATTATTCACCTAGAATGTGTCTGTTTTTCTTTTGCTGTTGTGGCAAGTTTTATCAAGAAAGTGAAACCAACCCTTGAAGCTTCAACCCTTTTTTGGACTCTGAATATAATTGTTTCTGGGAATTCTATTTATGACAGAGTAACAGACCACTAAAAATTAGACATTTTTCATCTGAACAGTTTTGTTGAAGCTTCAACCCTTTTTTGGACACTGAATATAATTGTTTCTGAGAATTCTATTTATGACAGACTAACAGAGCACTAAAAATTAGACATTTTTTTATCTGAAAAGTTTTGTTTGGTTTATCACGCACCATTACAAGTTTACTATGAAAAGATAAGAAAAAACGCTGATACTTTGAATAATGTTCATTTCACCTTCTTAGGGTGGTATTTCGATAAAAAGAAAATTTATCCGTGCCCGAGCAATGTGAATGAAATAACCTGCGAATACTATACATTTTTATACATTATCCGTTTTCTATTTCACAGTCTAGCAATAAATCATCTATTCAGCAGAAAGAAGCTTCTGATGTCCCTATTTTCAAAATTCGCGTCCAATCGGGACGATTAAACGTACACCCCAACGAACTGAGATTTTCGGCGACAATTCCTGAAAATTGGCTTTACCCAGAACCCTCCGTGTCCGTGTTACATCTTCGTCCATCTATTCTCGATTCCATTCGAACGTTCGACCGTGCCAATTATCATATTAATTAACAATCACGTTCGCTCTGTCCGGTAACCAGATTCTCGGACAATTGATTGCAGGGTATGCTAGACGAGAAATTTGTCGCGGGAACGGCGAGAAGTGGGTTAAACGGGATAACACGTGGGAGGGACAATTCGTAACGTGGATCGAGCGGTCAAAAGAAACCAGAAGAGAAGAGAAGAGGAAAGAAGAGGGTTGAAGATATTTGACGGGCAACGGCGAGGTAGCAGCAACTTGGCCAAGTTCCAGGGACACAAAAGGATAGCCGGCGAGGATAAAGGCATCGTGAACTTGTTGCGTTCCCAGAGGCGCCTTCCGTTTTCCCTTCATCGCGTAAGCCACGCCGACGACCGTATTCACGCCCTTTTCACACCCGTGAATCGCAGGATCGACGATAAATTTCTGTTCAATGGGGCTGGTGGCTTTATAGATAGAATATACCGTGTCTTTGCCACCTTTGCTTTTTTATCATCGAAAGAACCTCCGAGAATCTATAGGGAGGACAAATTTTTCACCCAGCATTTATCTGGATAATACAAATTCTAAACCGTGACGAAAAGTAACGTTTCTACTTGAAGTAAAGATTTTAACGCAGTGGTAGATTACTTGAAATTGGGTAGAGCGTCGATAGGAGCACCTCCTTAACCTTGCTGCGATCTCCTGGACATTTTTGTTCCAGACAATGTTTCTGTTTTACTAAGAAAACTCATTAACGTTATATGATAATTAAAGAAAGTGTTATTAATAGCTTGATCTATTGCTTTAATTGTATTTTTAATATTAGGAGTTCTTTTTAATAAAACTAGGAAACGATTGATTGCGAAAATATTCAAGGAACGTGAAATTTCCACAAATATTGCAAAGTGACTTTTGTAGCGGCTTTTATTTTAACAGAAATATACATAAAAACACTGAGGCTGGTTTTTTGCAGGCACCCAGATTAGGCAGATAATTCTGTTCATAATCTTTTCCATCTTGTTGATTATAAAATTTAAAGAAAAGAAGCGTGATTCATCCGCAACGGTGACCTACCATCGGATCAAAGGAGAAACGCTGCATATGCAGCAGGCGCGTTCGCGGACGTGCTAAAATATCAGAAGTCCAACACGTATCCTTAGGGTAATAATTATGATCGAAGGGCCTGGGGTTGAGTGGTTCGGGATGACAACAGAGTTCAATCCGACTCCTACGAGGTATTCCCATCTCGCGGTGCAACGCGGCATGAAATATGCATTATTTCGAGAGCGCGCGCAATTTTTCACTCATATTGAATTACGATGCCGGTGTTGACGCCGCAGTCTATCTCTCCTCGAGCATCCATTGCGACTTATGGCGTGCATAATGCACAGAGCGTGCTTGAAAAAAAACAACAACACTCGAATTCAAACTTTTAATTCTGCCACGGTTATCCAGACATTTTCATCCAGAACGTGTTCCTTTCTGTTTTACCGAGAAATTTTGTAAACACTAGATCGCCAGAACGAGTCAATTTGACTCACTTATGATTTTGTCAAGTTAAAGTATCATGTGAAAGGAACAGAAGTAAGGGTGTTTGTGATGAATGTAATAAAAAGATCTGCGGAAAATGTATTTTAAAAACAGCATATATATGTAAAAATTGTTTTGAACAAACTTTATTTAAAATAAAGTTTTATTCTTTTTTAAACTTCAACTTCATTTAAAATAAAGTTTTATTTTCTTTTTTTAACTTCAACTTCATTAAAAATAAAGTTTTATTTTTTAAACTTCAACTTCATTTAAAATAAAGTTTTATTTTTTTAACTTCAACTTTATTTAAAATAAAGTTTTATTTTTTTAAACTTCAACTTTATTTAAAATAAAGTTTTATTTTTTTTAAACTTCAACTTCATTAAAAATAAAGTTTTATTTTTTAACTTCAACTTCATTTAAAATAAAGTTTTATTTTTTTAACTTCAACTTTATTTAAAATAAAGTTTTATTTTTTTAAACTTCAACTTTATTTAAAATAAAGTTTTATTTTTTTTAAACTTCAACTTCATTAAAAATAAAGTTTTATTTTTTAACTTCAACTTCATTTAAAATAAAGTTTTATTTTTTTAACTTCAA
>JAOPTO010001297.1:78210-93292 GCA_033822845.1 Tetrapedia diversipes
TTGTATGAATACGATCGAGTGGATACTATTAAGTGGATGCGAGTTTAAGGAAATCTGAAGAGTGTTTGAATTGAGCGATAGTAGAATGTTTAGACTCGAGTGTTTCTAAAACGCGAAAGATGAGGAACTTGAGAAAACTGGGAGACTGAAGACTTTTGGGTGAACGTGACCGAATGCATCGAGTGAGAAAAAAAATTAGAATTTAGAATTAGAAAGAAAGGAAACAAGTGTTTGGAAGAATATTGTAGGAATACAATCGAGTGGATACGAGTTTAAGAAAATGTGAAGAGTGCTTGAGTTGAGCGACAGTCTTTTAAACGTAGAATGTTTGGACTCAAGTATTTCTAAAGTGCGAAAGATGAACAGTTGAGAAAACTGAGAGACTGAAGACTTTTGGATGAACGTGACTGAACGTATCGAGTGAAAAAGAAATTAGAATTAAAAAGACAGGAAACGAGTGTTTGAAAGAATATTGTAGGAATATAATCGAGTGGACGCGAGTTTAGGAAAATGTGAAGAGTGCTTGAGTTGAGCGACAGTCGTATGAATATTTAGAATATTTACGTAGAATATTTGAACTCGAGAGTTTCTAAAACGCGAAAGATGAGCACTCGTGGATAACTGAACAGTGTCGTTTCTTAAAAACATTCCGTGTTCTGCTAGTAAACGAGCGACAGATATAAAAGTGTCGATGTTGGTCCGATATGCTAATAAACTGCACGTATAAACGACCAACCGAATATGATATCGCGATGTTATTCAAATGTCAATCACTGAAAGTGCATTGGTGTAACTGAGATTACACGCTCGATAACAGAGGCTCGTTTACGAGTTCGTGTAAACGAAGTCTCGTTGTACTAAAAGCGCTATCAAGACGTCGGTGAACTCTCCATTGTGTCTGGCAGTTTTTTTTACGCTCAAGAAATTTGAGATTTAAAAACCGGTTTCTCCTCGCTACCTTTCGTCGCGTTCACGCGCTTCCCCTCGACACTTGTAGCTTGCAACAGAACATTCAGGTTTGCGGAGAAAGAAGAAAGAAAACAGGTGTACGACGAACTTGGCGCAGGTGCTGCAGAAAACGTAGATATCACAACAGTAGATGCTGTAACTACAGTGGCTCCCAAAAGTATTCGTACACTATGTCACAAATAAATTCGTTTAACCCTGAAATTCTAAGTCTGATAGAAGTATTTCATAAAACTTGATGGAGATATGTAGATCGTAATAGTATACGTATGAATTAATCCCTTCTTTTCATCTAAATGCAATTTCAAAGGGGTGAAACCAACGTTGAAGTTTCTGAGTTTCCTCTCATTTTTTAACACTAGGTTTACTAAGTTTTGAACTTCATGAGTAAAATTTGCAGAAATAATTACTGTTATTCTTAGCAATTTTTACCGAGTTTTATCGATGGAACAATACAAATATACCCATATCTATTTTCCTCTTAGTTCTGCAATTTCAAATCCTTTTTTTATGCATACCCATTCCTTAATATATGAATATTACAAGTAGATATACAAGAAAAGTCCGTAAATCTAGTGTTAAAGATAACTTTGTAATGGTACTCGATGAAGCAAAACCTTTTAAATAGAAAACGTTTAATTTTTAATACTTTATCACCCTGTAATAAAAAAAAGGACACAAGAAAGTTTATATTCAAAGCGTGAAAAATCGCTGAAACTTTGAGATTCGTTATCGGCCCCTTTAACCCTTTGCACTCGAGAAGTGACAGTTAGTCACCAAATGATAGTTTCTCAAATTTTCAGACTTTAGTTAGTTTGTTCGTTAACACCATTCCTACCACAACCGGTCAAATGACCGTTTTCAAAATTTCGATTAGAATTTCATAGATGCAACGTTAACACTAGAACTACCGACAATTAAAGCGTACTTATTTGCACGGAAGAGATGACATTGGAAATTACATGAAAAAATACGGAATACATAAGAAATAAATCTTTATTTATACCTTCTACGGAAAATCATAGGAAATTTTGGAAGCTTTACCACAGTGAATTTATAAGGTTGCTATAAGTAATCATCAACCAGTCATTTTGACTGCTGTGGTAGTTCTAGTGTTAATTAAAAACTGATCAGAGGATAACAATCTATCGCTACACAAGGCGATCACATAACTTTCGGGAGCAATATACCGCTCCCGCAGTTATATCGGCGTACAAAACAGAAGAATAGTGATTTAATTATGAAATAGAATACAAATGGAAAACTCGTTATGAATGCGTTCTGCTCGAGATCTGGAAGGAAACTGGAGATGCAAAAGAAAAAGGACGGTTTGTCCGTTGCAACCCTCAAAACTGTTTATGTTAGCCCCACCAACGCGCGATGGGGTTCCCACGACAATGCGTATCGTTGTTCTTCAACAAGATCGAGAATATAATAGACGAACTCGCGGAAAAAGAAAATGAGAATAAGATCGAAGAGCGACGAAGACAGGAAGTGGACGAGAGAGAGAGAGAATAAGCATTACCGGAGGCACTCGAATTTATGAAATTGCAATTTCAGCCTCGAGTTTCATCGCGCCCAGAGCAATTTATCCTGCGCGGCTCGTGCTAGGAAACTAATCCTTTTCCTTATTCCCTCGGATTTTCTCCCCGCCCCGACAATCCTAACGGAAGTCGTCCGCGAAATTTAATTAGCAAATGTGTCTCGAATTTTGAACAAAAGAATTTCACGGAGGGAAAAAGATGAAAATGCGTAGGGACTTTGGTAAGGTCGCTTCCAAATCCCACGTTAATTATTCCAAATCCTACCTCGATCTTGTTAACTTTAATCCGAGTGTTTCAATTCGCTGTAGATAGGTATAGCTACAGTGGCTCGAAAAAGTATTCGTACACTATGTCACAAATAAATTCGTTTAACTCTGAAATTCTGAGTCTAATAGAAGTATTTGATAAAACTTTGTGGGTATGTAGACCGTAATAGTATACGTATGAATTAATCTCTTGTTTTCATCTAAATGCCATTTTAAAGGGGTGAAACCAGCGTTGAAGTTTCTGAGTTTTTTCTCATTTTTTAAAGATAACTTTGTAATGGTACTTGATGAAGCAAAACCTTTCAAATAGAAAATGTTTAATTTTTAATACTCTATCGCCCTGTCATAAAAAAAGAACAGAGAAAAGCTTGTATTCAAAGCGTGAAAAATCGTTAAAACTTTGAGATTCGTTATCAGCCCCCTTAAAAGGTATTTTGCCGCCAAAAAAATTGCTCCATGCAGGATACACCATGCTCTGTGCACACATAAAGTTTCATTAAAATCAGAATTTCAGAAGTAGATGAATTTTCTTATAATACAGTGTACGAATACTTTTTCGAGCCACTGTATGTATTTACTTATCGTTTGTTTAAAGTCTCAGTTTTGTAATAAATTGCCGTGGAATCGGCGGGCTAGCTATTGGAGCGAACAAACGTTTAACACTAAACCTACCAACGAATTAGGGTATACTCATTTGTGACGAAGAAATCAAATTGAAAATTGTATTTAAAATATACCTTATACAAAGGAAACAAACAATAATGATTGCAGTAAAAATTACAATGAATTGTCAAAGGTATCACAGTCAATTTACGAAGTTTCCATGAAAAATTAAGAATTGGTCATTTTGATCGGTCTTGGTAGTTACAGTGTTAAAACTAAAGAAATCAGCAAACATAAACCAACTCGTATATCAGCAATAGCATGATAAATAAATCTGTACTAATCAATGAGTACTACATTATTTTATTAATAATTTACGAATTTTTATGGATTTATGTGAAACTTATGTACGAGAAAAACGGCAAAGTATACGCGGTACACAAAAGTATACAAAGTGACTAGGGTACAGTAGTGGACAAAAGTTTAAGACCAAAGGGTTAAAGAAAATAAATAAATAAATTATTAAGAAATGATAATATAAATAAAATTTGTGTTCTATGCTAATCAATGAATACCGTTCCACCAGAACGACAATAAAAATGAATAGAAAAACAATATTTCCGAACTATACAATTATATTTTACATTGTCCTTTCGTCTTAAACTTTTGTCCGCTACTGTAACTAAGCAAATTACTAAAATTTAAGGGATGAAACGAATTTCTATTTAAACCCCATTTCTATGTCTATCCTTAGAAAAATTTGAATTTGCATAAAAATCCGCGGTCCACTTATTAATAACAGAAATGAAAGTATAGACAATTGTTGTAAATAGAAACGGCCGTTAGAAATAGGATAAAGGAAAAAAAAGACGACGAAAAAAAGACGTTTCGACAGGCACAACGGCCGAATTATTGTGTATAATTTCACAATGAATTCATTCGTTCTTGAGATGTCGATTCGTAGAGGCGGTTTGTTAACGAGCGTATAATTATATTAACACTAGATTTACGGACGTTTCTTGTATATCTATTTTTAATATACACATATTAAGAAATAGTTACACATTATACAGAATTTTACATTGCAAAGCTGAGAGGGAAATATATTTGGGTATATTTGTATCACTCCATCAATAAAAGTCAACAAAAATTGCTAAAAATAACAGTAAACGACTTTACAAATCTTGCTCGTCAAATTGACGGGTCCCGTAAATCTGGTGTTAAACGATAAAGTTTTTCTTCCAATCTCTTAGTTACTGCATTATTCGTTCATGATTTAACAACAATATTTATGAACCGTCGTACTCTAGTCCCATAATATCTTTTCGTCTTAGACTTGTGTCGGCTGCTTGTAAATAATCGTGATCGAATTATAAACTGAGGCTGTTGAGCTTATGCAAGCTCGTCTCGTTCATTTCGACGGCGGAGTAGAGCACATTTAAGCCCGAGCAGAATACACGAGGAGCACAACAGCTGTACGTATAAGGTACGGAAGAATTATGGCCATTCATAACCGCGGGAGCTTACAGAATTAACAGGGAACGAGGCTGCGTGACACGGAAAAACAGGAAACGTGGATGCTATTTAAATCGCACCGTCCCTTGTTGAGCTCCGAATCTAGGTCAAACTCGAATTACACACGGCCAAGTGTTCCGCCGTGTATTTTTCACAATCAACATTACTCAACATCCCGGCGTGTCACCGCGGGAACCTCGAATTTCCAAGGAAATCCGCACGAAACGCGTTGTTACGCTACTGTACGCGCATTAAAATTAACCCTTTGAGTACCGAATTATTTGAAGATTTTCATGCCCATGGGACGGATTTAACCTCTTAATGCACAATTTTTTTTTTTTTTTAACCCTTTCGCTACGGGAGGAGGAGGCAACTCCTGCTGAACAAGTTCACATGCCAAAAGTATGCACTTACGGAACAATTGCAATTGCTCGTCTTACGCTGCTGTACGCGCATTAAAATTAACCCTTTGAGTACCGAATTATTTGAAGATTTTCATGCACATGGGACGGATTTAACCTCTTAATGCAGAATTTTTTTTTTTTTAACCCTTTCGCTACGGGAGGATTCTTCGGCGCGCAACTCCCGCTGAACAAGTTCACATGCCGAAAGTATGCACTTACGGAACAATTGCAATTGCTCGTCTTACGCTACTGTACGTGCATTAAAATTAACCCTTTGAGTACTGAATTATTTGAAGATTTTCATGCCCATGGGACGGATTTAACCCCTTAATGCAGAATTTTTTTTTTTTTTAACCCTTTCGCTACGGGAGGATTCTTCGGCGCGCAACTCCCGCTGAACAAGTTCACATGCCAAAAGTATGCACTTTCAATTGCAATTGCTTCGTCGTACGTTCAAAACCGCGGAAACTTACGCAGAGCGTAACTATAATCGGTCGTATAAGGGAAAAGGTTAAAAAATTATCGCACGTGCAATAATACTCTGTTCGCGAAATTTCACGGGGTGACAATAGTCACCGATCGTAGCGATAGGGTTAAACTAGCCAAAAAAGATCAATTTTTTTTAAAACTTAGAACGTTGTCTTGGAAGAAAATTAAAAAAATACAAAAATAATCAAAATTTTTATTGTCGCTCGAATTATCTCGAGTGTGCACAGTTTGGCCAGTTTAGGTAAAGGGGTTAATTTGTCGCCATATGGATTAATATACGTAAAAGTAATACATTTTATTTGGAATATATATTTTTTTTGGTGATATAAATATATTTTTGAAACAGCATTTTATAATATCTATATATAAAAATGAATGTGTGTCTGCCTGTCTGTACTCGATAGATTCAAAAACCATACATCCAATCGTCGTGTTAAATTTTGGAAATTATTAGGTGTATCCCCGGGAAGGTTTTTGAAAAATTTTTTTTTTAAATCAGAGTTGGAGTTCTAGGTGCTCCCGAACAAATATCCGAAAAATATCGAAATAACATTTGCTATTCCATTAATAAAAGTTGCCAAAAATTCCTAAGAATAATAGTAATTGTCTTTGCAAATCGTGCTGAAATCCGTCAAATTGACGGGTCCCGTAAACCCAGTATTTTATAAGGAAATCTCTAAACCAGAAAGCGCTTCCAAACTTTTGAACGACAATGTACACACGGCGGAAGCAGAGAGCGGGAGGAGATGAAGAGTAACTGCAACGATCAATCCAATTAATTCGCGCCGACTTAATCTTTGACGCGGGCCATCGTCAAAGGTCTTTTTGATGTTCAACGTTTCTTGTAATTCTAGAAATTGCTCCCCCCCCCTTCTGCCCGCGCGAGGATTTCCGTTTCCCGTCGGCCCACACCGTCACCGACGTAATTAAAGAGCGGGTCTAAATTAATGTGTATACAGTGGGGTATCTTATAACGATATAATTCGTTCTGGAATCTTGTTCGTTCTGGAACACGTTGACACACGTGTACAGTGTCGGCCAAAAGTTTGGCACACCCTTTGCAATTCGGATATACACCGAATCCATCGCTAATTCTCTTATAGATTTCGGATTGAATTGTCCTGACAATTTTGTTTCCTCGACAGTTTTGCAAACTGATCTTACCTTGAACATCCTTTCGAATAGAAAATGTTTAATTTTTAATACCCTATCTCGCCCTGCCATAAAAAAAGAACCCAGAAAAGCTTGTATTCAAAGCGTGAAAAATCGCTGAAACTTTGAGATTCGTTATCGACCCCCTTAACCCTTTGACTGCTAAAGGCGTATATATACGCCCTCGCAAACCCATCAGTATATACGAAAGGCGTATATATACGCCCTCTGTATTTTTTAACCATAACACTTTTATTACTGTTTCACCAGTTGATTCAACATGGAATTTTGGATTTTTTCTTTTATATTTATTTACCGATTATTATTGAAGGAATGTACAAAAGTTAAGTAAATTAAAATAGCTTAAAAAGTTACTTAATATAACTAAAAAAAAATTGATATTTTTAATTTTTTTGCCATTATTATTTTTTAAACCATAAGAATAGCATCAAATTTCCGGGTACTGTTCTGGTCACTGTCAGTGGACAACTAGTCGCAGCGACCGACAAGCGAAAAACGCACCCATCCATATTGATGGATTCGTCTGAGAGCGCACCGCAGTCAAAGGGTTAACCCTTTGTACTCGAGAGGTGACAGTTAATCGTCTAGCAATTTTAACTTTACAGATTTTTAAGTGCAAAATATTTACTAAGTTTCGCTTGTATTAAACTTCATTTAATTCAGTTAAGTCGTATACTAAAATTTACATGTACAACTGTTTAACCGTCGATCTGATTAATAAACAAACTAACTAAAGTCTGAAAGTTTGCGACACTATCGTTTGACAGTCGTCTCTCGAGTGCAAAGTGTTAAAAGATATTTGGCCGCCAAAAAAAATTGCCCCACGCGGGACACACCATGTTCTGTGCACGCAACAAAGTTTCATTGAAATCAAAATTTCAGAAGTAAACAAATTTCCTTATTATTGGGAGTGGGGTTTTATATTGCTAAATGAAATAAACTCTTATTTGTGAAATAATACTCAGATATTTATTAATACTTTTATATAGCACGGGGAAGGGCAATTATGACCGCACCTAGCGAGTTTTGTCACAAGACTAGCAGAACGCAGTGGTCAAAATTCTTACAACCCCGTCCGGGTCCTTCAGCCCCATTGTTCTGTTTCTCGATGTTTTCGAACTTTCTATAATGCCAGATGTGGCTTAGCTTGTTGGAAGAAGCCCTTGAGAAAGTACGTTAAGAGAAAGCTGGTTTATTGTTAATTTTTGCTTCGTAGTATTTCTGTATTCAATTTCCAACACTTATAATACAGTGTACGAACACTTTTTCGAGCCACTGTATACACACCGTGAGCAAGGCGTTCAACGTTGAATGGAGAAAATACGGTTGAAACGGCGTTCGCGCTTCTTGAAAACAATTAAATCACCGGTTCTCGTTAATTGGAGTTTTAAGGGAACGCCGGGCTTCGCTGGCTGCATTTATTACACGAATGTCGTGATCATTACGAAACGACGTCCCCGCTTCTGCTGCTTCATAGTTGTCTCCGTTTGCGAGCTTTTTAGCTCTTTCTCATCTTCTCTACTATTCAACCTCCTTTCGTTCTATTCTTGCTTTTCGGGTTAAATTGTTGGGTCCTCCTCTTCGCGTTGGACGACCTTTTGCACGGCGGACCGTTTCGAGATCAACGGAAAATTAAGAGAAATAACGTGGAAATTTGTCGCGCAGGACAATTGTAACCGCAATGTTGAACATTAAAATTTAACGAAGCGAATCGATCGAAAGAAAACGGACGATTGCATTAAACTCCAATTTCTGTGACACTTTCGTTCTAAACACGTTTCCATTTCACTCAAAAATATTGTGGTAATGTATAGATTTTTGAACATTAAAATTTAACGAAGCGAATCGATCGAAAGAAAACGGACGATTGCATTTAACTCCAATTTCTGTGACACTTTCGTTTAAAACACGTTTCCATTTCACTCAAAAATATTGTGGTAATGTATAGATTTTTGAACATTAAAATTTAACGAAGCAATCGATCGAAAGAAAACGGACTACTGCATTAAACTCCAATTTCTGTGACACTTTCGTTTTTAAACACGTTTCCATTTCACTCAAAATATTGTGGTAATGTATAGATTTAACCCTTTGCACTGGAGAGGTTACTGTTAGCCGTCTAACAATATTAACTTCAAAAATTTTCAAGTGCAAGATATTTACTAAGATTCCGTATATTAAACTTCATTTAGTTTAGTCAAGTCGTATACTAAAATTTACATATATAACTATTTAATCTCTAGGTCTGACTAATAAACAAACTGACTAAAGTCTGAAAATTCGTGAAACTATCGTTTGGCGACTAACAGTCGCCTCTCGAGCCCAAAGGGTTAAGGGTTAGTATTGTAAGATGGTACGTTTGGTGTGTGTCTGGGTGTGCGTGTGTGTGCGAAGAGATCGGTAGAGTGGGATCAAGTGTTTTGTCTTTTCGGGTCCCACTCGATCAAGAGTTGAAGAAGTCAAAAGCTAAGTAGTCAGCGTAGAGCAAACACATTTGAATGAACATTTTGTGTTCGTTCGTGTCGTTTTAGTTTTATCAAATACACGTATATTTATCATTTTATTCACTTTTCTTTCTTTTCCTTTTTTCATTTATAACCTTTCCTATTATATATTTCAGTGCAACGAAAAGAATTGTGAAACAATAAACAACGTTTAGGTACAAATAGTAATTTTAAAACGTCTAGGGTGTAATCATAATCAAAGGAATGATATTCGATGTGGAATAACACCAATCGCTTGTTCTAATAATAATACGTGGCATTTTATGCAAAAAATTCCACACAACGAGTCTGACTCGTGGCTTTTGTTTATCACACAAATTCTTTAACACGAGTCTGACTCGTGGCTTTTGTTTATCACACAAATTCTTTAACACGAGTCTGACTCGTGGCTTTTGTGTATGGCACAAATTCTTTACCACGAGTACAGACTCGTGGTTATAGGCCAAAGGGTTAAAAAAGGAATGCAACGCATCCGAAAACAGAACGCTCGCAACAGAAGGGATCTCGCGGTCGGTCGCCGGCTAGTTAATTATAGACGCGAACGCATAATTTCGGCCGCGTTAAGTTTATATTCATCTGTCACGCTTGGAAAAGGTTCACTGCACCCGGGGTTACAGCACACGGAACCGGCTGACACGGGGCATGCCTCGCGAATTCGTAATTAAATGTTCGTCGCTTTAGAGCTCTGCCTTTGCCCGGAAACCGGCGCTGTTTCCTTTGATCCGCGCTCCCTCCCGCCGCTTAAGCCTTTAACCAGCCCTGTTAATCGCGAGAATGACGCGGTGGATCGTCGAAAATTTCCTTGCTACTCAACTATTAATTAGAATCGCGTGTGTGTGTGTGTGTGTGTGTGTGTGTGTGTGTGTGTGTGTGCACACGTGGTGGAGGAAAGCTGGGTCGAACAAAAACTTTTCTACAATACGTCGGAGAAATTTAGATTTTTGCGAAAGGTGTTGATGAGTTGAACGATTTAACCCTTTAACGGCTAAATATTCCCGATCGAAGTGCCCTGAATGGACGACGTTCTATTGGCAATTGTATTGCTCTAAATAGGAGCGAGGAAAAATTGACAAACGCATATACGCGTCCATAATAACGTGTTGATGGGTGCAATGATTTAACACTTTGATTGCTAAATATTCCCAATCGAAGTGCCCCACGTGGTCAACGCTCTATTAGCAATTGTGTTGCTCTAGATGAGAACGAGGAAAAATTGACAAACGCATATATATGCGTCTATAATAAGGTGTTGATGGGTGCAACGATTTAACCTTTTAATTGCTAAATACTCCCGGTCTAAGTACTTTGCGCTCTATTAACAATTGTGTTTCTCTAAATGGGAGCGAGGAAAAATTGACAAACGTATATACGCGTCCATAATAATGTGTTGGTGGGTGCAACGATTTAATCCTTTGACTGCTAAATACTGCCGGTCGAAGTACCTCGTGTGGGCACTATTCTATTAGTAATTGTGTTGCTTTAAATCGGTGCGAAGAAAAATTGAGAAACGCGTATGCGCGTCCATAATCCACGCGAGTAACTTTCGCTAGGTTTCGTCAAACGCATATATGCGCAAATAACAGTGAAAGGGTTAATATTGAGGAATTTGGATTAAGAGATGAGGGAACTTTTTAAGGAAAACTTATAAAATTTTCTAAAGTCGGCACATAAAATGTATCACAAACCTGACCAACATTCCTTATATTCGAACCGTGAAACGTATCACGAATCAGTATCACGTGTTTCATATGTCTCAGCCGTGTAGCGTATCACGAGTCTCGCACGATGATACAGTGCAAGGGATTAAGAAGAGAGATTATCGAACGGAACCGTGGAACGTGCGTTTCAATCCTTTGTGATTCCATTTTTCACGTTCCTGGGAGCTCCCAAGCGCAGCACTCGAATCCCAACGTTTGCAAGGGACGTCGAACCCCAAAAGATTTGAACGTTTCATCTAAACGTGCCCAACGTTTCCCCGTCGCATTCAATTCCGACGAGTTTCGTTCGTTTTCTTCCTCACGAATCGCCTATACAGCCTCTGAATAGTAGCTGCGACCATTTTGGCCAATTATGGAAATGCACGTGTGCATCTATCGATCGATAGTCGATTGTGTTCGACCGCCAACCGTCGAGCTCTCCCCTAATATAATGCAATCGTAATGTTAACGGGGAATCTTTCATGGATACGAAATTTTTCGCATCGCCCTGTATAATCGCGCGATCTTTCCGCGTCGCTGACAAAACCGACAGAACCGTATCATTTAGCGAAACACAATTGACGGCCGCGATAAAGCCGCGACGACGATCTCCCGCGTGTTCACGCTTCCACACAACGGCAACCGTACGAATAAAACCTCGATGCCAGATCTCTATACGAGTGTACGTATAGAAAGATCCCTCTCTGCATTCAATTCTCCTCTGAATGGAGGACTCGAAGAAAGAGAAGAAGAAGGAGGAGGGGAAAAATGGTCGTGGCCCCCTGAAAGACGCATCTTACACGCTCTTTCTCTCTCTCTCTCTCTCTCTCTCTCTCTCTCTCTCTCTCTCTCTCCTTCCCTTCCTCACCCTTTCTCTTTGTGTGTGTGTGTGCGCGTGAGAAAGGGAGAGGAAGAGGGAGAGAGAGGGAGAGCAAAGGGGTGTGTGTGAGAGAGAGTGAGTGTGAGTGGGAGAGAGAGTGAAGGTGTGAGTGTGAGAGAGTGAGTGAGTAAGAGTGACAGAAAGAAAGAGAGAAAGAGAGAAAAGAGAGGAGTGTGAGAGAGTGAGTGTGAGTGAGTGAGAGTAATAGAGCGAGAGAAAGATGGAAAAAGGGAGGGAATGTGTGAGAGAGAGGCTGTGAGTGAGAGAGTGAGTGAGTAACAGTGACAGAGAGAGAGAGTGAGGGAGAAAGAGTGAAAAAGGGAGGGAGTGTGTGAGAGAGAGAGTGAGTGAGTGAGAGTAACAGAGAGAGAGAAAGAGGGAAAGGGAGGGAGTGAGAGAGTGAGAGTAACAGAGAGAGACAGAGAAAGAGGGGAAAAGGAGGAAATTTGTGTGTGAGAGAGAGAGAGCAAGAGGGAAAAGGGAGGAAACGTGTGTGTGTGTGTGTGAGAGAGAGAGAGAGGGAGAGAGCTGTGTGCAATACTCGGCCTGGACCATATGAAATGTATTATGCCAAACGATCGATTCCGTTGCATATTCAACGGTACTCGAGAGGGAACAGGAGAAAGCTAAAGGCGCATTGTTCGCGCGCGCGCAAAGTGGTGCGGTGTGCTCGGTAAACATATCGGGGAGAAGAGAGTACTGGGTCACGATGTCTGCTGCCTTTTTAATCAGGCTACGAGCATATTATTCCCATCGTAATTTCACCGCGACGTTAATGCGTTCCGATGCATTAGCGCGACAACTTCCACGTGAAACGAGGTACACCCGTTCCTCCTCACCCCCGGGGAAATGGCCACCGTTGGAAATTCGAGAGCGCGCGAAAAAGTGCATGCTGCGACGAAATTTCGCGGTGATTTTCTGGGCCGAGATAGAAGGAGGCAGGAGAGCAAAGTTTCTTTTATTTCTGAAGGACAGTCTCGCGCTTGGGGAAAAAAGTGTGAGCGAACGGAACAAGTATTGCTATTATTGCGACAATAGTGGAAAGGTACTTTAAATAAAGTCAACCGCAAAAATTTTCGCACGTTCGACCAATTTCAAAAATATTTCAAATAACAAGAAACGAGGTCGGCTTTTTCGCTGACACTGATTATTAGTTTATTAGATGTGTACAGTTATACAGATTCGGAAAAACTGACAAGGTTTCTTGTGTTTGTTTGTTTGTAAAAGAATATAAATAAACTAAAATCACAGTCCTAGGAAAATTTTTATTTATTTATTTATTTGTTCGTTCATGGGAAAAAACTTGTAAAATTTTCCGTAAAGAATATAACCTGTGGTTCATCTTTGTCTGTAGTATTAACACTTGGTTTACGGGGTTTCAGACTTAGCGAGTAAAATTTACAAAAATAATTACTATTACTCGCAGCAACTTTTGCCGAGTTTTCTTAACGGAGTGATACAAATATATCCAAATCTATTTCCCTCTGAGTTTTGCAATTTCAAACCCATCCTTTAACCTTTTGCGGTCCTGTGTGAAGCGTTACTCGACAGAGCGCACGGTGGGGTATTTGCCTCGAAGAATTGTACAAAACTCTTTCCATATTCGATCAATCTTTAAACTGACATTATTCAAATTGGATAAAACAAAGACGATTTTAAAGTTAACCCTTTACAGTTCTATGCCCATATTGCAGTACATGTAATATTAGAAGTAGATTTATTTAAAAAATGTTAGAAGTAACTGTCGAGCACGCATTTTCCACGTTCTTGTAATTGTGGTTAAACACGTACGTCATACGCCGAATTAACCTTGTATGACTTATTCTCTTTAGTGGACTGTATAATGAGTAGTATTGGGGTAGTGACTAGTGCAATTGCTCTTCTTTATTCTTGTAAAGTTTATAATATCTGTTGTAACAAACTAAAGGCTATACGATCAGTGAATGTCAAGGCTTGCAGACCGAGAATTGACTTATAATGTGACTAACAACGTTTTACTAACAATAAAAAGTGTCTCGCGTGTCGAACGCTCTCAATATATATCTACCCTTGGCTGGTCGACCCCACTCCAAGGACGTGATGATTCGCCGGTCATCCTTGGAGAGGGAAGGTAAAGCCTACACAAAGGGTGGGTTCGGGGTGTACCTGCTAAATCCTATACGCCAGGGGGGTCTAATGACGATTCCTGGCCATCGTTATAAAAATAAAGATTCGCAACAGTAACGTCCGTAAACCTAGTGTTAAGAACTGTATAGTACAAAACTAGCATACATTACGTTAGATTGAAGAAACACTAAAAATCATATATTGTGCCATCATTTTGTCGCGTACTGTACGTGTATCGTGATAAAAACGAATACACGTTAAAGGGTCCCTTTCGTAAAGATCCTTTTCACCGCGAATCTCCGTCTCATTCGATGCTTACCATCTCGCTAATGACCGTGCAACCGACAATCGAGATACAATTAGCAGCCTGGAGAACGCGCGGATTTCCCTTAGCAATCTGCGAGTAACGGAAAAAAAAGAAAAAAAAAAGAAATGTAGAGCCCCGCGAGCGTTTCCAACCCTTTCGTGGCCTGATTTAGCTCGCTTCGCCGTTGCAAAAAAATAAAGGAACGCAAATTTAATTACCAGACTACTCGTAGCGTTTCGTAAGCACATCGTGACGTTTCGCGAATTTTCAGTTTAAATTAATCCTGCACCTACGTCTATCCCCTCTCGCGAGACACCCCCCCTCCCCACGCACCCCTGTAACGTTATTATAAGCGACATTACGCGGGAACAAAATGGCAAAGCGATTCGCGTTAATTGACGCGACAGTGCCCTGCTAAAAGTGGATAAATTAGCTCCTTTTAACGGCGTTCAATTTTTCACCCCTTCAAAAAAAAAAAGAGGATCCGATTGTTCTTTTTCGCTCTTTGTCTGTTTGAAGGTAATGCAAATTATCGGGTGATTAAACGACACGGGAACCTAAATTAATTCTACGCTGTCCCATTGACCCTTTAAACAATCGATGGCTTTGTGCAATTTAACACTATTCC